>PNEQ01130888.1:0-48197 GCA_003012365.1 Medauroidea extradentata | reverse complement strand
TTCATCATGTTTCGGATGTGCTAGTAGTCACGTCCGCCGCCCTCGAAGGTTTAAGACGCAGTTGGGACAGGTATCTATGACGTAGTTTAGGCGGGTTTTCCACTATGAGCCACCCGGGCTTTGAGTCATCGGCCAGCCCTCAAGGTGTTACGAAACAGCCGCCGACCACTGGCCTCCAGGAACATGGCACGCAACAGTACTAACATTAGTTCTGTTGGTCTCTGTGTCTACAGTTATACAGATATACTCTACGTAACTAGCAAATTTCGACAGTTATAAAGGGCACTGTGATACCTTGCAGGTATAATGTAAGTCACATGTAAGACAAACCATTTTGGAAACATAATGTTAACTAACATTTCATTAACCACGTAAAAAAATTGCCCTTAGGATTGTGAAAATTTACTGAAATTATACGAAACAGAACATGACATCCTCTTATTGGTCTACATCGGAACTAGAACATGCTTACTGCGCTGCGTAACGTTCATTACGGTTCGCCTTCAGTCAATATTGTGCCAAGTTAACTGTGCACCGTCATAAAAGTATCAAATTATGTAAGAAACTTAAAGAGACAGTCGTGTTTATTTAAGAAGTTTGTAAAAATATTAGCTTTATCTACAAAACTGATTGACGTGGCTATCCATTTACTGAAAAAAATTGATAAGCGCTCGAGAGATAATGGAATTATTTCCGAGGTATTTTTTTTTCTTTTGTATTTACATTTTCACCCATGCGAAGGTAAATTTTGCAAGTAAACAGGAACATTGGCTGTTCAAGTGTGAAATTCGTAATTTTATATTCTTTCGAAGTAATAACTAAAACGTTACTAGCGAGTGAGTACACTTTCCCTTTACAGAAAATATTCAGCATCTAAGATATTCCTATAGCCGCATGTCAAAGACAAAATTTGCATCTTTCGACAGCATTTACTTAAATAAAATCAACATTCTTATAGAAATAAAATAATCTGCACTAAAATAAAATGAATCTGTCTAAATGCTAACATTTATAAAAAAACATTTTTTTTTCAGAAGTTACTGAAAATAAGAGGTTTTGTATAGAAAATTAGCAACATTTTTAGTAGAATATAAAAAAAATATCTCAAATTTATTGTTTTTATCAAAGAGCGGCATTCCTCCCGATCACAACAATACCAAGTTTGTAGCTAAGCGAACTGTCGGTTCGTCGTCGTGTATGTCGGTCCTAACAAGGGCACATCACCTTGTACGACGCAACAAGTTGTCGTGACGAGGAGTCGAGATTCCGTGGTAAGAACTGATAGTTGCGTGACTTTGTATCCTTCACAGCCCTTGGAGGATAAGTTCAAAACTACGAGCGCGGCTCATTACATATAGACACGACGCGCTCTGTTGTGGGTCTGGAGTGTTAGTGAGACAATTACTTGTCACGTAGAACTATTGAAAATTATATTGCTAATGTGAATTTTAGTGACAACTAGAACAGCCTTAATATCCGCCTACAGACGAACTGTATCAATAACGAGGGGACGAAATTATAAACGAATAAACTAAGATGTTTGTGTTGGCCCAAAAAAAAATGTTGTTGGTTTCACACCGTCCGTACTACGCCACAGGAATCCACGCGTTTAGTTTGAATCTCTGTTGAATATTTGCCAACAAAGATGATGTCACAGTTAACCCAAGTCCCTTGCAAAATAAAACTTTTATCTGCACTGCCAAGAAAAAACCTTAATACATGTAACGACTAAAAATATTATGAGCAGAGGCATAACAAGAATTATTCGCTGAAGGGGGAAGCTAGATGCTAAATTTTATTTATAGATTTTCTGCCATAACCTCCGTTTTGAAATACGTTTAGTATATGTGGCAACGTTGACGTATAGAAGACATCTATGGAGGATTTTGGAGATTATAATGGTGTCATATGTTCAACTTACACTGGGCTTGTAATCATTCTTGAAAGTTAGCCTATAATTACCTTGCAATGATTCTGCATGACAAATTAACGAAAGATTCCATTATTATTTACGTCAAGAAATTTATCAAGAATATAACATATGCCTTCTTAAAGATAAATTTTTGATAATACAACTTGAATAAATATTACGGCTCGAAAACAAAAGTACAATATTATCTAACACTCCCCCTCACAACGACTATTTTTATACCAGGCAAATGCACAGTGTTGTAAGTCGTCACGACGGTTAAAACTTCCCAATACGTTTATCAACGAAAACAACACACAAATTACGCTTCTGGAAAAAAAAATTACGCTTACTAGAAACATATTTTTTAAATACCTTAAAATGGCTAAACACAGCTTATTGAAACTGTCTTTAGTTCTAAAAACATCACCTGAATTCGTAAGACAAAACGATAAGCCTGCTTTGCCGTGTACTACGTACGCAGTAAAAATAACCGTAATTCACATTTATCAGTCTATGCACTACAACAAGAATGTCGCAAGCCATTAAAAAGGTCTAAATCTTCCGAATGTCTGAGGGCACTAGAGGGATACATTTTTATGAACAGATTGTTAAATGAGGGAGAAAAAAAGCTGGAAGGCTTGTCAAGTTCACAAAATATTTTGTACTTTTACAAAATAACTCGTTGTTGCAACATTTTTTGTGCCACTTCAACATAAATTTTTCGTGTAGCTACAAAAATTGTAAAATGTACAAGAATTTAGTTGTAAATGTATAAAAAAATTAGTAAAAAACACAAAAATTTTTGTAAATAAGATTAATTTGTAAATTTCGAACCATTTCCCATGAAGTGTTTGTTTTGTAAATTAGTTTCCAAACATTTATTTTGTGAGCTTATAAGTACAAATCTGTTTATTGTATACTCTCCACAAATAAATAGAATGGTTGGATCACCGATTGATTTCTCATTGAAAAAAACAGACCACTATGAAAACACTGCACGCCAGTTTAGCACGCCGCGTGTAAAGGCGATGCGGTTCTCGTCTACCGCGGCACTCTGGCCCTCATAGCTAAATTCCCAAGCCTCGAACATGGCAAATTACATCATGGTACACAACATATCTTGGCAATATGGTGTCCTGCACCGTCACTATGAACATTTTAAGGCTCTGACAAAACGAAACGCTGGGCGCTTTAAAATGAAAATACTATTCTACTGAAGCTGTGCGCCCACATCTACAGTCAAGGCGCTGGGGAATATATTACCGCGAGAGAACTTGACTGCTGACTGAGATTCAGCGTACGTTAATGTCAAAGTTCCTATTACGTTGCTGCCCAATTTGCCTTCGTCAATAGCAATACTGTTCGATAAAAGCGTTTTATTGATACGCAATTCCTGTAACTATTCATTGAACAACTATGTCGTATCAAAAATATATGAGCCAATGTAACAATACAGAGGAAATTGTTACGTTATGTGCCGGCGCACTTTCTAGACAGTACTGCGCTATGCGTCCACAGCTATTTAGCAGGACTTAGCAGTCAGATGTCACACCAAAAACGTTGCACTGAAGCCTACAAACCAGGGCTGTCATTATAGGCGACCGTGGTGAAATCCACCCCCCCCCCCCCCAAAAAAAATTCCTACCAAGTCTTCGCCTCTAACTGCATCTATAAATAGACGCATTGTGAAGTTCACCTTATGATTCTTATGTACCAGCAAGACTAAAATTAACGGCTTCGATTGGCAAGTGAAACATCCGGACTTTGGCCCAACATATTGCTGAGTAGGGCAAACGCTGTGTGTGGCCAACAACAATGCACTTTATAAGGAGCTGAACAAATAAATAATGGTTACAATCAATTTAGTTAAGAGTACACATTTTTGTGGATTTAATTTTAATTGTTCTTTTTTCCCGACTGCTTCCCAATTTTTTTTTTCACACCTGCGGGCCAATTCGACCGGCACGATAACACCGAACGATCAGTCAACGCTTCCCGCGACACCAAATTAATCATGGCACGATGCAAGAATCTGCGTTGTATTCAAAATCTCCAAGAACAATGCCGCGACAAACCGCCCTACGTAAGTATGGTTAAAATATGAGGTTGAGTCCATTACCTCGGAGAGACGACGCGATGAGAAGACAGGCCAGGCGGCTTCGGTCCCTCGGGGCGACGAGCATGTGCGGGTGGGACCGGGACGGGCCGCTATCAGAGTCGACAGTCGGCGAACAGCTGCGTCGTGGCGCTGATAAACACGTGCGTGGGTGGGGGGCGAGAAGGGCATGGGACAAGGTCCCCTTGTGACGTCGTGGTCACACCTCCCCTCCCCCGCGGGGCGCACGACCTTCCGAGACCCGGAGAACATACCAACATCGTCCCGCCGGCTCTGCATAATAGCTTCCTGCTGGTGCCTCGACTACTACTACATGTGGACCCGGCACTTGCCACATGGGCTAAGCCACACATGCTACGACTGGCAAACATATATTTAAAAATAATTAATAGCATTATGTTACGGTAATATGGGGGCTGGAAATTACCTCCGAAAAAAGTCCTGACTAATTTCATAATCATTATATTCTACAATACATATTAAACTAAAAATTGTAAAAACCACCGATTAATAGGGTACTGAATTTCAAATCTATCAGACCAGTAGAAGATACTCGCATCTCTTCAGCAACTAGAAAAGAGCCGATTATCTTCAAACGGCTGAACATATTTTCTAGAATCATAGCTAAGAAGAACACACTCGATCGAGTCATCTTAAAAACTAAATCAAAATCGGTTCATCCGTTTAGGAGCTACTATGCCACAAACAAAACACATACACACGTACAATTTATAACACCCCTTTTTTTTGCGTCGAGGGTTAAAAATGTTTATTACTGCACTGTGCACAACCCCAAGAAAAGAGAGAATTAAAAATATTTTTGTATATAAACAGAAATGAATTCGATTGTTCAGCGTAAGTACTCAATTTAGCCGTATAGGCAGGGAAATATGACTGTTTGCTACTACAATCTTGTATCGATATTGGCGATTTGTTTACTTGAAGCACTGTTTATCTCTTCAACAGTGAGAGATTTTGGTCAGCGCTCAACATCGAGGTATTTTAGCGCTGGTGAAGTGTGACATAAGGTGAGTATAGATCAGCGCCGGAATGAAATGGCGGGAGAAACGGGAGATCCCCGAGAAAATCCGCCGACCAACGGCATCGTCCGACACGATTCCCACATTCGAAAATCCGTGGAACTACCCCGCCTCTCTTCAACAGGCCCAGTCTAAGTTGGCTTTTATATTTTCGCGATTTTACAGTGTCTCTAGCTATACAGCGTAAGTGTGCCTTTTTTTTTATAACTTTTTTTTTCTAAAAAATTATGCCTGACAGCATCATCGCTTTGACCTTTCAACCATCCTCACTTCCTGGTAAACAGGGTCCTTGCAATCCTGTTTATAGACGATCGTCTCGGAAGAGAAATGCCAAACTCAAACTTTTATGTACTGTACGAGCTATAACGACCGAAGTTGTCTCATCTTAAGGTATTTCAACTACACACAGGCTGTCGAATTGATAATAATTTTATGTTGTCAAACGTTTACTGTTACACTATAAACCATTTCAATTTGCCTCTTTTTTTTTCACTAAAAGGCAAGAATTGACGTCACAACAGCGTCGTTTTCGAATAATTTCAAAAGCTTGGCTTGATTTAGGCATTAGTAACGAGATCAGTGGGAGTGTTAGTTGTGACAACAGTACACAACGGACAGAAAGAATAAATTAAATTTGAATGTATACGTATGTGTCTTTCGAGTTTTCTTTTTACTAAACTGTTACATTAGACGCTGACATAGCTACACAGTCTATTCTAATGTAGAACGGTCAAATCACCAAGGCTGATAGATGGCACTGAAAATTTCATACAGAGAATGTTATTTTACGTCCTAAACCACATTTTAACACGGTGTAGAGGTTTTCTCTCGAGGCAGCGATGTGATAGGTAATGACGGTGTCCCGAGGTATATAAACCCACACTATCTGCAACTGCCAGGCATTCTCAATAGACGGCCCGCAGAGAGATTTCTACTGGCCCGCCATCAAAATGCCAGAAATCAGCGAAAATGTTTTGTTATAATAATTTAAAGGAAATTTCTTAATAGTTAGTTAGGTCAATATAATCTCTGTGTATGACAATGATTTATGTTAGACTAATATTAAGTTCAATTAAATGATTCCGTACAATGCCTATAATTATTGACTGCATTTGTTAGTTAGTTTTTTTTTTTTTTTACTTTTGGCCCCCGAGTGTTTTTGGTAGTTATAAAATTGAAGCAAGTGGCCCGAAGGTACATTTAATTGAGAAGTCCTGCCAGCTAGTGTTGAGTAGGAGTTGATTGATGTAAACCGTCACCCCATCATATCCATACGTAGAAATGATTGTTAGGGACACTGGAAAATCGCGGGAATAGTTGACTGTTTGCTAGGCTCCAACGTGATGTATATAACACTGAATGTTTCGTATCAACATTGGCTATAGGTTATTTGTAGCATTTTCTCTCTCTACACTCTAAATCTGAATTAGTGAATATTCACTGATTCACGCCGATGTATGGAGCAGTTTCAACAAATTGATTCTGTGAAAAACCACTGTGAAATTGGTGACTATTCACTGATTCCGATAAAGAATGCCAACATTCCACAAATTAATTAGTGCATGTTCACAGATTTTCCAGTAATTTTTCACTGATTCAATAAGTGAAATCTGTTCTGCGAAAAACAACTGGATGAACTGTGAATATTCACTGATTCACTTGTGTGATGTTGGAATTCTTAAAGAAAATCAGTGAATATTCACAAATTAAACATTGACTATTTTCACTGATTCAAAATGTTTAAACTGCTCCATCCATCAGCATTAATCAGTGAATATCCACTAATCCAGATTTAGAGAGTACAACAGGCCCAGTTAGAACTGCACAGCTTGGACACACAGCGTGTGTGATTCGTCCCAAAACTGTTCACACGTGTCAAGGTTAATGTACTACAGTTTATTGGAGACTATTTTAAACATTTTCGCAATTTTTCAGTGTTTCTAATGATGGTATATCGCGAAAAGTCTTTATCAACATGCCCTTTAAAACACTTTAGTTTATTGCAGCATAAATGATTCGGTGATATACTTATGACATAACGTAGCTCTCTGCAGACAAATAACAGGCATCAAATACTACGATATCGAGATTCTTATTGGCTCAGTCAAATAGGGTAACAGCTCCAAGTACAAGCTAAAGCCAGTAATCTTCTCGTTAGCTAAATGTGCGTTGAAACCCAACAAACAGTCAAGTTGTCCTGCCACAAACCATCATCTCTACCCACACGTGTTCAACAAGGAACAAATCTGGACTCTTGGTAGGCCAATGAATTGTATCTAGATTGTGTAGGGGCCTCGGTGGCCGAGTGGTCAGACCACTCGCCTCCCCACCTAAAGTATCCGGGGTCGGTCCCCGGAATTTCGCATGTGAGAATCGTGCCGGACGATGTCGCTGGCCGGCGGGTTTTATCGGGTCTCTCCAGTTTCCCCCGCCCCCTCTCATTACGGCGCTTCTCTTTCATAGGGATTCATTACATGTTATACTCCAGGGTACGCAGATTACCTACGAGCTCCCACTCATAAAATCTGCATTCTGGGCGCCAAACCCTGGCTCTCGGTTATTCTCATCATACCATTTTTTTAAATTTATTTTTACTTATTGAACATGTCAAGTGATACGAACTTTATGGTAACGAGCATTGTCTTCGCTCCTGTTAGTGTTGGGCATGCTGCGGGAAAATGGTATAAAATGGGACGACGACATATCCACGACACGATACCGAGAACTGTAACTAATGTCACCTCATTCCACAAGAACCTGCTACCCGAGACATATGGCGTTCACATGAAACGTAGTATCACCGAGCTGTTCACTACGGCGCCAAAGCCTACGGCGACATATGAAATGAATGTTTGTTTTTCTTCTGTGTGTTCGTATGCCACTCATCTGAATGCGATGAAAACTTTGTTGAGTTCATAAGTGCGCTCGCGAAGGTTTCTGTCATAACTAGAGATTATGGAATATTGCGAATATTATTGTGACAACATAGCCTTGAAAACATAATCAACAACAACAACAACAAACATGTATGATTGGGTGATATACGTCTGACACTCCGTAGCTGTATGCAGACCAACAACAGGCATCACATATCACAACAATGTGATTCTCACTGGCTCAGTCAAATACGGCAACATCTCTACGTACAAGCGAAAGCTAGTAATTTTTGGTAAGCCGGGCGTATGTTACAACCTAGCAAATTTTAGTCATAGTCGTAACTAGAGATGATGGTATGTCGCGAAAATGTTTTGTGTTAAAATACCCTTGAAAACGCTGAAGTTTCTTGCAACATATGTGATTCAGTGATATACTTCTGACTAGGGCCACGATTTTGTCGCGAAAAGATTTTTGCCCCACTTTGTTTCAGTGTCTCTTGTGCACATCGGCAGTTCTGTTTCAAGGTTATTGGCAGCGTGTCAATGTTCAAACACGTTTCTAATTTGACTGCACCAATCAGAATAAGATTATTGTGAGTCTGTACGTTTATAATTTGCCAAGGCCAGTGAGAGTACAATCATCCAACCACAGAGGATGTAGCAGAGTTGCAGGTGTGCACATGACGCATCGAAACCAAATGTTGCAAAAATCTTTTCGCCATAAAATCGTGGCTCTACTTCTGACCCAACGTATCTGTCTGCAGACCAATAACAGGCATTTCATATTACAAAATCGGGAATATTATTGGCTCAGTCAAATAGGGTAACAGCTCCAAGTACAAGCTAAAGTCAGTTATCTTCTGATAAGCTGAACGTGTGTTGAAATTCAGCAAGCAGTCAAGTTTTCCCGCGATAAACCATCATCTCTAGTCATAACATATGTTTTGAGGAGAGAGGCAAGACGGGTTAGAGAGGAAGAACGGGGTACCCAAAAAATTTAATAGGCACTGCAATGCACGCCGGGACAGTTATCTTTAAAAGCTGAACTTTTCGTTGTTCAGTGTTCCTGCAGGCAGAGTTTACGACATGCTGCACGGTGAAAACGGCGCAGTGTACTCCATGTATGTACGCTAGCTTCATTCAAACGGCGACGAACACTTATTGTCGTGAGCGGTAAAAGTAGTGCATGCCCCACAGACGGCAGCATTTCTCTGGTTGTGGCGCCACGTCCTGATACCGCATATCAGCGGATACGACGGTTTTCAACCGAGCGTGTCCGACAAGACACGACCAGTCCTCCTTCAAGTGATGTACGACATGTGTGTGGTTGTACGTCGAAGAACGATGTCGGTAAATGGTCTCCCACTAGACCTTCTAAAACAACAACCTGACAACTAACTCGGACTGCTTACATACTACATTCACAACCTTCCCAAAGCCAGGTTCGCAGAGTTGAGTCCAACTCAAGTTTCCACGCCTGCCAGTGTTTTTTATGACAGTAGTGACTGGACGGCCGAAATATAATATAGTTACGCTACGAGCCGACAATCTTGTTTAATACAGTTCGATCGCACGACATTGTTCGTTTACGTTTGGGCGGTAATATTTTTCGCGAGGAATACCTTTCTGTCTTTCAAGACGCTGGCTTCTACCTTCCGAACATGTTTAAGGCCTTGTTACCGAGTTTTGCAGTGATTTCGAAAATATTTTTTTTTTATTGCTACCTAATACTCATATCAAAATTTCGCTGCACAGTTTTGACACTTATCTGTTATAATTTGTAGCTGAATTTTTTTGTAGAATTTTACTGAACGGTTTTTTAGATTTCATTACCCAAAGTACCACGTTTTTCGTCGTGAAAATAAGCAAAAATGAAGGAAATTATTTTTTTGCTGGCGAATGGTACATTATTTAAAAAAAAAACGCGTCCACAGTATTGTGCATCGTGTGATTGCACATTGACTCAAATTTTTTCAAAACTTTTGGTTAAAAAATATTTGAGTTATTGGCGCCAGTCTGAAAAAAAACTCGGGAACAAGCCCTTAATGGGACTCGTAAGCTCTGGACTCTGGCCACAGTCTCACGTTATGTAGTGCCGCTTCAACGTTTTTGCGAGGTCAAATGTGTAGTCGCTAACGCATGTTGCCTTATTCTTATCGCAACTAGGTAAACCCTTGTAGCCAGAGTCACGAGATTGTTGCTAAAAGATTTTGCACTATTGGCTTCAATGCCTTGTGTGTACATCTGCAGCTTTGCTTCATGGTGTCTATTGTCTTGAGGTTCTACTGGCAAATCACACACGAACGGTGTCATAATAGTCCTTTTCTGATTGGCGCATTTAAATAAGACACACTGCCAATAACCACAAAGGAGAGCTGCCGAAGTGTAGGCATTGAAACAAATGGTACGAAAATATTTTCGCGTCTAACTCATGAACCTACTTATGGGATTAGCGATTTCCATGTACACTAGTAAATAAAGATGTGCAATGTTTAGAGTGGACTGTTTTAATTCTCCAGTTCTTTATGTTGGGCATGGTGAGAACACTCGTCTTGACTGAAAATCACCCAGCAACATGTAACATATTAGAGACCTGAAAATGTCGCGTTATCAGCCAACGTGCTGAACTACAAGTTACTGCATACTCACCTGACTTCTGATGTTGATTAACAGTTTGTGTGGCGCGCCTTGAGAACTTTTTTTTCAATCAGTGAAGGTCAACTGTGAAATATCCAATATCCTGTAATGCGGCCAACACCAAGATACGAAGGGGCGGAAACAATTAACTTCACGAAGTGTGCTCCAGCGAGTGTATAGATCAGTGAATTCAGGCTTGCCGACAAATAATAACGCGAAATTCGCACGTCTCTAAACATTAATTTTAATTCATAACTGACCTCGGACAAAGTAGTACGCAAAGCAGAATAAAAAACACGTAGGTTTACAGGGCATTTGTTTGGACAGGTGAATTAAGTGAAGTGATTTTGGTCAGCACTTCACATCGATGTCTTTAGCGCTGGCGAGGGGTGACATGGTGTGAGTACGGAGCAGCGCCTGAATGAATGGGTGGGGAAACGGGAGATCTCCGGGAAAACCCGCCAACCAGTCGCATCGTCATGCTCGATTCCAACATGCGAAAATCCGGGGACCAACCCACTCGATCAACAGGTGCGTGAAAAAACAATGGACGACTTGAAGTACACGCCCCCTGACATCACCGCAGAGGAAAAGTACTGTGGGAAACAACGATTGTTTACAACCATGCCGATTTGTTAGTTGGTAATTGCAGAAAGCAAAAATGTGGCGCATTCATAGATTTGCACGCAGGGGTAAAAAATATTAGTTTCAATTTCATGGTTAAAATACGCAAATACGTAAGATTAATGTTTACCTGAAAAAAAAAAACGGCAAATTCCAAACAAATAATCAAATTTCTTGACGTACATCTCATCCGGGACATGTGAAGCCAAACAGCTAAATGAAGGTTATGTTCGGCTGCGGTATCCATGGAGATAGGAATTGTTTCCCACACCTGACTGAAGCTCTGCCTCTTTTCAAGTCGTCCATTTTCCTATTTCTTCTACACTGTGAAAAAATGCAAGCGTACTTCGCACAGTATACAGTAATTGAGCGAGTTAAGTCGCCCTACATGGAACTCTTTTTGTGTGCAGGGGGCTCAGAAGCGTTACTTCACGCAAGATGCCGAACTGCGTGCAGTGTTCGTTGTACCGCTGCAACTATTGGTGATTCACAACAAAGCGAGCAATTTGAAAACCATCTTGTCAAGAAAAGTAATAAAATTGATTTTTACGGCGATCTTAGCCGTTAACTTTTGCGTATAGCACAATCTATACACACTGATTGTTACTATGAACTGAAATGAGCAAAGTACGACGCAATACCCTGAGTACACTAAAAGAAAAAACAGACAGTCAAATTACATTGTAGTAAACACAATTTTGGTGAGGCAATATTTAAGTGGGGAGCACGAAAAAAAAAAAAAAAGTCCGTTTCAATACTAACGAAATATTTAGTAGCTGCCAAAAAAATAGATTTTATTTCTTACTGTGTATTGCCGCAATGACCTGGCCTTGTAAAGGCACACTACTATTAGCTTGCTTGCCGCCCGTATGACACTGTCAAGTAATTACAGGCGTTTACATTGCACTTTTCAGAGCCAAACGGCTAAAAGGTCACGTGAACATCCTGGTTACAATTAATTCTGACTTACTCTAGCACCGAATATATGCTCATTTTGGAGCCGTACCACGCACATTCGATCGCTTTTTGTATAGGTGCAATGGCTTACTCAATAGTCTTCAAACGTATATGAACATACATTAAAGCCAGAAAGTTGGCAAAAATTATTGCCTAGGTTTGCTGTTTTGTTCTTTAAATTTTAGCAAATTGAATTCTAAAAACCTACAATGTTCAACTGATGGTTTTAGCGCTGAATTACGTACCGTGTCCTCTTAAAAGTTAGTCCTCCCTCCTTCCCTCCCCGAGTTCATTTATTGGTTTCCTTCGCTTATTTTTGTTTCACGACCAAACATTTTGAAAGTACTACAATCGAAACATGGTTGTTTATCTTACCTTTCAGTAGACGTATAAAAAGTTAACTAGGAACTCATAGTCTTTTTTTATAAAAGTTAATAAAATTATAAATTTTATGAAATTTTATAAAACAAAGACAATTATGAGATTCTAGTTCAATTCTTACGTGTCTACTGGAAGCTAACATAAACAGTTATGTTTCAACTGTGGTACTTTAGGATTTTCAGTCGTGAAACAAAAATGGGCAAAGAAAACACGTGCGAGGACGACTGACTTAACGTTCTGAGACGCTGACCAAATTTACAGTTTTTTTACCGAAAGTCATGGAACGAAAACCAAGTAAAAAATCAATATCTGGTTTTTACCAAATATGTGAAAGTATTTAGCTTAAGGACACATTTTCATAGTCACGTTTTTATTTTTATATTTGTACCAGATATTGTTTTCATATTTTAAACATAAATTGTGACTAAATATAACTCATAAATTTTTTTTATATCTCGTTTTTTCGTAATGATCGTAAACGTCAAAATTTGCACGTTACAGGTTTATGCTCGCCACTAAAATCAACTGACATACCAAACTGGATGAAATTACAGCTAATAACGATGTTGTCGGCTACAAAGTCTCCTAGATAAAAAAAACATATTTGTATTGAAAAGAATAACTGAAATTTAAAATTAAAATTTAAGAAATTAAGAATATTTTCAAAATTCAAAAAAATTTATTATTTTTTTTATATATGATACATTGTAACTGACAACATCGGTATTAACTGTAATTTAGTTTTTTAGTTTGGTTTGTCGGTTGGTTTTAGTGGCGTACATAGAACCGTAACATACACATTTTGACGTTTACGAATCATTACTAGAGCCATGAAATATTCGCGAAAACATTTTGCCCCAGTTTGTTTCACTGCTTTACATGCAATTCTGCTTCACTGTCATTGGTTGGATGTTTCAACTGTCACGTGTCTTGAGGTTGTACCCGCAAATCACAGTCGAATGGTGTTGCAGAAACCTTACTGTGATTGGCACAGTCAAGTGAGAGGAATCACTTCACATAGACATACTGCCAATAACTACGAAGCAGAGCTGTAGATATGCACGAAAGGCACTGAACCAAACCAGGGCAAAATTCTTTTCGCAAAAAGTTCATTGCCCTAGTCATTACGCAAAAACTAAGAGAGAAAAAAAAACTTTTCATAATAGCAAAATTCAGTCACAATTTAAGTCTAAAATAAAAAAAAAAGTATCTGATACAAACTTAAAAATATATAAGACGATGAAGATTGATGTAGACCGAGCCCATTTCTTAGACTAAGACTTTTGAAAGCCATAAGGGCGACCCTGGCACGTACATCACATACGTCAAAGACTCTTCATGCAGGTCACTGAACTTAGCTGCAGTCTTTCTGCTGTAATCTCGCCCGTCTCAAACTTTCAGCGGGGACTATAATTTTATGGCGTAATAAAAATGATGAATGAATCCTGCATGTCCCTCTGGTAGTACTTTAAATGCCTGTAACGGAATTTTCCCGCTTAAAAATTACTTTCGAAAGGTCGGTTTGAACCGTTTTCACCTTCACGAATACATCTTATAGTTGAGATGATTTATAGCGTGTAAACTTGACTGCTGGCTGAGTTTCAACGCTTGTATGTAGAGCTGTTGCCCTATTTGACTGAGCCAATAAGAATCTCGCTATTGTAATATTTGATGTCAGTTATTGGACTGCAGACAACTACATTTGTGTCAGATGCATGTCAGCCAATCACACATGTTGCAAGAAACAGCAGCGTTTTCAAGTGTATGTTGACATTAGCATTTTTTCAATATACCATCACCTTTATTTATGTCACAAAAAAGCGAAAACTGTATTTTTTTACTTTTACATAGTAAAAACTATCTCCATGTACAGAAATGACATTCACAATGGACGGACATGCTACGAGGATTTATTAAAAAAAAATCATATATTACTCGTGGAATTACTCGTATACTAAAACATTTTTTTTTTTAAATTAGGCAAATTCTTGTTATTTTCATAGTACATTTCTTTAAAAATTGCAATCATATTTCCAAAACTATTATTAAAGTTTTCATTTAGTACCTGTGTTATAGCTAATACAGTCGCTGTGACGAATTTAAAACTGTAAAGCAGTTAGTTCTTATTATGGGTACATTACGAAAAAAGTATAAATTTGACGGACTTGTCAATACGCAATATGAAAACTGTCGATAAAAATTTTATCAGAGACATTGTTTATTAGTCTGATAATATTTAGTACAGATATAAAATAATAACATTTTTGCTGCCGAGTAGTCTTAACAATAGAGCCTACTTAGAAAATTTGGTAAGTTTTGCTAGCTGATAAGCTCTCACTTCTGGCAGATGATTTGACAAGAGATAGCAGCGCTTAATTAACAATCTTGCCATGAAGCAATTGTACATTTAACAAACTTACACAAATTTTACTCTGTACATGATACGCTAACAACGTATCATCGTTCAAATCATTTTTCCCATAGCTTATCATAAAACATTTATTTGTTCATGAGGATTTGTTCGGGTTTGTCAAGCATTAACAAAATACGTTTGCTGCGAATAGAATTAAAGTAATTATGGACGAAATACTATAGTCGAACGATAATTGCAAGCTTCCAAACATGTAGTTCGTTTTTTTAAACTGCTGTATTGGCACAAGTAAGAACCGTATTAATTGCGAGAGCTTACACCTGAAAGTTGTTTCTGCAGTCACATAATGACTGATGCCGTAAATCCGTGCAAACAAATACTGAGCTGCATCGTTTGTTCATACGGTGTGACCTCAACCTCTCAAAATATGTTCTGTTTACAGCAATTCTGTTAAGAGGGTGGGGTGAGTGGGGAGGGGGGACATACTTTTTAAGACGTATCTTTTCGTTAAAGCAAACAAAGACGCACTTCATGCATGATGTCTCTTCAGTGTCCCATAGTTTCAAGATACGTTAAACTGAACACAGCTAGAAATACATTAAAAATAATGTTTGGAATGAGCAGCAAAAGAACCGCCACGGAAATTTATCTAGCATATAAAATTTCTGCCTAGTTACTCCTAAAGCCGTTAACAGCCTTAACGGCTATACGAATTTAAATTTTCGTGAGGGAGAGAAAGAATATAGCTATATGCATGACCATGACTGCAGCATAAATGTGTAAATAATACTTTATTTTATGAAATATACGTCGTTAAGATTATTATTATTATTATTATTATTATTATTATTATTATTATTATTTCAAGACAATGTCCACGAACAAGCATGCCTATGTCAATTGGAGGAGAAAATTTCATCGCCAGACTTTTGTGCAACCGCATACATTCTCAGATTCGGCATTGGAACTGCGGTGATCATGACAAGCGGAAGGAATTTTGATCATAGGGTGGCGATCCACCATATAGCCCAACATTTTAGAAACTCAACTGATGCTAAAATGGCTCTGAAAGTATTGCATGTAGTATTGTACTATTTATTTAAAATAAAACAAAAGGCAAGATATTCATTTTAAATAATGTCACGATACTAAAGGTACAAATTCCTGTGCCATTTATCGAAATAAGAATTTATAAAATGTTAGATATACCGTGCAGCACCTATAGTCGCACTGCTTCTTACACACGGATGCCGTTATCAAATTTGCGGTTGTCAACTTACACACAGGTATGTTCTATGCAGATACGTTTGTACAGATAAAAATACGACTGTATTCTCTTACCAGTAGCGAGGTAAATGCAAACCACAAACCGTTGGCGCTAAGTCGATACAGCTGATAAAGTCAGTTTAAAGCCCAAAATTACTTGACACACTTAATGTAGTGTACATATTTTTTCAACATGAAATAATAGCTAAAGTAAGTACATTTATTTAATTTCAAATAAAAATGGAATTATTATAATTCTTAAGTTTTACATTTGTAAGGTAAACTAAAAATTGAGTTAACGTGCTTGGCTACTTCTCAAAATATTTTATTAACGGCACCGTAATGACAATAAAATATTTTAGTTTGAGGCAGCTTACGCCGTTCGTTCATATTAATATATTATTTATTTTTTATGAAAAAAGGGAATTTAAAGCACTGCCGCAGATGGAGCAAGAGACAAAAGCAATAGTCTCATGACGCTGCAGTGACTAAGACCTATATCGACTGAAATTTTATTTTGTGATGAAATAACTTAATGAATTGGAACTAAATTTAAAGTTCAAACGGTAAAATGTATGTCTATAAATATTACTTTTGTTATTTTTCAAATGATTAGGTATTTCAATATAAAGCCAATATTCGTGTCCTATCACGCACCTACATATAATCAAAATACAGCACCCTATTAGTTGGTCTTGAACTGTGTACAGCGTGTTCGGAGTTACGTTCTTCTCAGAGACCGGTAAACCTGCGGCCACCATGCTTGTCTAAGACAGTAAAACACATTTCAGACTACTTGTGAATATGACTATTTAGACAACATACTGGAAGCATAATTTAAAGCCCTCACAGTTGGCTACGTCGACTTTTTCGTACATTTGTTTCTTCAAGAGCTACTGGACCTGACGCGTGAGACGTTCTGTAGCGTGGTACTGAAAGTGTTTTTTCTTGTATAACTATTTAAAATGTTTCTAATACGTTTATTTACGAAAACTTCAAACTGTGTCTCTATGATGTTAAGAATGTCGTCCGTTAATTAAAAACATGATGTCCAAGCTCCTCAAAAGTGCTAAAAATGACTTTTTTTACGTTGCTGTAGCTGAGAAAATATCAACCGTAATCGGAAAACTAAATCATAGAAACCTGCATTGGACTTTACCTCATACTTCCCACAAATAAAACAACAGGGTCATCGCTTGAAGTCTCATTGAAAAAAGATTTCTACGAAAACGCTGCGCGCTAGTTTAGTTCACCGCGCCTAGAGGCGATGATGTGTTTGACGGACGTTGTTATATTCGACTTACAGCCATCCCCATTTCCGTGCCTCGAACGCAACAAAAAAAAAAAAAAAAAAACAGCGAGCGTGCACTACCTCTTACGAAATATGTACCGGATTCTTTGTAAATCGAGTTCTACAACTACACTGAACTTTGCTACGGTGACGGGTTCAATAAAATGATGGGATCACCGCTTAAAGTCCAACAGTAAAAACATTACAGCGAGAACATTGCTCGCACTTACAACTTTCGGCATAGAGGCGAAATTAATTGTGCCGGCCAGCGTCACTCGTACCGCCTAATCGATTTTCGCCTCACACACAAACACTCCCTTCACACTAGACTGCCACCTACATTGCAGTCTTGAACTACGCTGCAGAGCGATGATTTTTTTTTTTTTTTTAACGGATCCATTTAATTCGTCCGAAACATGTTTACTACGAACTAAAAGAAAACATTCCAGACGATGACGGAAAGGTACTTACAAAACTGCGCGCTTATCATTATTACTATATCGAAGTCCTCCAACGCAAAGTAAATAAAAGAGCGTGTAGTTGCGTACTTTAAAAATAAAAGAACATCGGCATGATCCAGAGTCCTGGACTAAAAAACCTGCATGCCAATTCAGTGGTTTGCACATAGTAGCTACGTGACACTTTAAGCACACGGCAATCTCGCCTTTACGACTCCCTTCCCAGCGTCTGGAATAACTACAGATGAAGCTAAGTGAAGTGATCTTGGCCGAAGCTTAAGGGTGTTCAAACTCAATCAAATCAATTTTATATTTCCATGAAATGGTGTTAGTTTTGTAGGCGACACTTGTGAGTGAAGTTTCCTCTTACAAAACAATTTTCGCTCACATCGTTTTCTCATAATGGTGCGTCAAAGTCAAAATTTGCATGTTATGCTGCCATGCAAATAGTGAAAACCATGGACTTAAGTAAGTGAAATAATTCACGGTGAAATAACATGACATGGGCTACGTAATAAATCATTTGGAAAAATATCCCATGAACTAGTTTTATATTTTAAAAATGTTGAATTTACAATTTTTTTCTGTACTTTGTGATCTTTTTAAAAAATTCAAAATATTACGTTGTGGGTTTTAAAATGTTTTATTACAAAGCTCATGGGATGTTAGTTCTCACTGAATTATTTCATTTAAGTAGATCAATTAGTTTTCGTTATTGGCATGGCAGCGTGACAAGCTAATTTTGACTTTGACGCACCGTTACGAGAAAACTATCAGAGCTAAAATTGTTTTGTAAGAGGAAACTCCACTCACAAGTATCGTCTACAAAACTGACAATATTTCATAAATATATAAAATTACGATTTTATCGCACTTGATCACCTTTAAGGCGGTTTACGTACTAACAATTTTTTTTTTTTAGTTTTAATAGTTTTTCGTGGTGTTGTGACTTCAAATCCATCAAAGGATAACACATAACTAACGGGATATTAATGCTTGTATCAATTACGAACATTTTAACATTATACATGTTGCGCCATTCAAATTTCATGAACATAATTAGTCACAATGGTATACACAGGCTGAAGTATTTTGTGAACGCATAGTAACACCATGAAGAAATTTCTTTGGGATCTGGCACGCAGCCTATCCAATGAAGCACCAAACATCGTGGTTTTCAGCGCTGGTGAGGAGTGATGCGAGTACAGAACGTTATTACGACACTTTTAAGCTTGATTCACAACCAACTTAGCGTACGTACAGAAGAAGGAGTAGATAGTTTATCAACTCAAGTCACGTACGTAAACACGTAACGTGGTAATGTGAATGCTTACATGCGCATTCGGTGTTCCTACTTTTACACATACGTACGGTACGCTTAGTATTGGTTGTGAATCCATCTTTAAACCTGGATCGCATTAGTAGGAGACGAGCTTTGCCAACCGTGGCCGGAAGTGCGAATATAGCAGTAGGGGAATAAATGCATGTCTGGAACAAGTGTATTCTTGGCCGCAGTGTTCTATGACTAAGACGAGACTCGTTGGTGGCTGGATGGGGCATGATGGGAATTATTGTTAAGGGGCTTCCATACCTAGGCTACACTAAAAATGCGTTGCAGCGAGTTACGACTATTCTCTTTTTGACGAAACTGTTTACCGCACATTAAATCTGTATATCTACGAAAAGAACACATATTTCGAACTACGTCGCTTTAGTTTTCAAAATTCGGCACGTTTATTAGAAGCTTCATTTTCGGGCCCCTCAAAATGGCCAAAAGAAGACTTTCCAGACTGCCATTATCTGGAAGAATAACAACTAGATTCGAAAAATACAACTATAGAAACTAGCGTTTGCATGGCAGCAGAACAAGCAAATTTTGACTGATTCTCCGTTACGAGAGAACTATGAGAGCTAAAATAGTTTCGTAAGAGGAAACTGCACATATGAGTATCGTCTTCAAAACTAACACTATTTCATATAAATATAAAATTATGACTATCGCACTTGAACACCCTTAAGGGGCCTCCCTAGATAAGCTGTGTTTGTGTGTATGAGGTAGGAGCCGTGAAAGTGCCGTTGACCGCCGTATGCCTCTCCGTGCATGCCACAAAGTTGGCATACAGTGCTTTACTATTATCCTTTTCCCTATGGTGACCAAATTACTTTATTTGTGGCTAGCATAGTTCAAACTCTAACGCTTGTATCTATAGTTGTGTTTTTCGAATCTAGTTGTTAATTTTCCATGTACGGCAGTCTCGAAAATCCATTTTCGGCCATTTTGAGGGGCCCGAAAATGATGTTTTAAGTAAACGTGCTGAATTTTTTAAATTATAGAGTCATAGTTTTAAGTTTGTCTTCTTTTCGTAGATATACAAATAATATGCGCGTTTAGTAGTTTCGGCAAAAAAAAAAAAAAAAAAAAAAAAGAATAATCGCAACTCGCTGCAACGTATTTCAAGCGCAGTTAGGGAGGCAGAAACTCGAGGGCAGCATCGCTTTAAAAATATGGGAAGAGTGTAGTAATGTTTAGACTGCCTTTAACAGCACTAATTTACAAAGAAGAAACCCGGGAATGCTCTAATTATGATTCCGTCAGACAAACGAAAGGCGAAAAGAAATTACGATTTCGCTAATTGGAATGTGCCAGCTGTTAACGAGGAGCTACAAATAAAAGGGAACAGTAAAAGAAAGACAGTGTGTTTACATTCGCAAACGAGAAGTATATAGACATTAACTGTGCGGAAATATTTCAACACTCTTTTAGCAGACACGCCAACTAACTGGCATGCAGTAAATATTACGGCCCTCTCTCTATGTGGAAGGAGGTGGGAATATACTAATGACGAGAATATAAAAACTGAGCAGTAAAAATACACAACTCTCGCGATAAAATAAATTTTAAAGAATTGCTCAATAAGAGGTCTCTTAACACATTCAAACAAAGAACAACGTGTTCATTCACCACAGCACAGTTCTTAAAGAAACATTTTCATAACACATTAAGTTTGTGTTGAACCTTTCGGAACATTTATGCAACATAAAATATAATTACTTGCTCAGAACGTAGGCCTATGCTTTTTTTTTTACGTAGCATAAGATTGCAATTCCGATCTTACTTTCGTAACATCATAACACCGTCACGGACACGGGCATCGTCTTTTGTCCATCAAAATCCATTCTCTTGTTTCAAGGACACCCTGTAGTTATATGTGGACATACGTATGTTGTTTAGCAGTTCTTTCGTTTGTTTCAGTGCTCTACGTGTATACCTGCAGTTATACATTTCTAACCTAAATGTGTACATACCAAAACACACGGTTAATCATCCTCAACTAAAAAATAAACATAATCACTAATTCCATTAGTATCCTGTATACAGGAATTCAAAACATTCGTACTGCACAGTAACTAAATCATTCGAACACAAAGCATGCAATTTATTTAATCTGGAAGAGGTCAATTTTGCCGAATCTTTTAGCCTTGCTCAGCTGACAGACATTTTTTTTACTGCTAAGATTCTCAGCACTTAAAAATTAATCATTTTTCTTACGTATGGAGCCAAATTAAAGAAACCTTGGCCTTCACTACCCCATGAGCATTCAGAACGGACGTAACAGGAAATAACGGCGTGAAACATGGGATCGACGTAGCAGACAGAAACAGTGTTAATGAATGGCACTTACCTGTGTAGCACAATGAGTGTGTTGAAACAATCGTGTTGGACCAGAGAGGACTGATGCTGTGATGTTATCCTGTGCTGAAGACCCGACCACTACTTCCTTTTCTGGCACTCACTGCTTCAACAAAAACAAATAGCACAGCACGTTTAAGATACTCAAAATAATGCTTTGTGAGGGTTCTCCACAGCAACTGTTTACCAACATTTTAAAATACAACCAATGTCACTACGTCAAAGTTCACACGGTACTACAGGACTCTTTAAGGTAAATTAAGCACTTTTCAAGGCCTTTCCGACAATAACTAACCACTAATAAATATAATTTATTGCGACGTTTAACAATAAATTTTGAGG
This sequence comes from Medauroidea extradentata, assembly GCA_003012365.1. Lineage (NCBI taxonomy): Eukaryota > Metazoa > Arthropoda > Insecta > Phasmatodea > Phasmatidae > Medauroidea > Medauroidea extradentata. Next base: position 26,235 of record PNEQ01130888.1, on the reverse strand, counting down.
GAAATGAAATGTATGCACTTTGTTTATTAGTCACGTGGGAGTTTAGTTTCCACCAAGGCGATTCCGGTTCTGATCCCGAAAGGGTCGATCCTCAAATTTTTTAAAAGTGGGAAACGTGGCACACAACACATTGAAACCAAAAATCTTTTCGCCGTTAAATCGTGGCTCCAGTCATCACACACGGTCTCGTGGCGAATGGAATCGCAGATCACGCCGAAGTACGCACGAGGCAGTAAAGTCTAGTTGGTCACCAAACGATAATGCGAATTTTGCAGGTTGTTAGTAATAAAGAAATAGAATACGGGGTGGTTACCTGATGGCAGGGTGCCACACCCCGTGAGCAGACATCTGACTGGACTCATGTAGGCGTCTGCTGAAGATAGGGAATGCAACGGGCGGGGGAGACGGAAAGTTCGTAGCCCTAATGATAAGGAATCTTAGTTTCAAGACATACCACGTGGATTGTTACAAAACTGAGCAGCTAAACCAGGTTACAACTTGTACGTTGTTTTCCTGGGTATTTATAACGTTCACAGATCGTTAGCTGCGATCTTCAGCATACTGACGCGGGACACCTCCAGTAGACAACGAGAGAGCTTGTCAAACCACGACAGGCAGCCAACATAATCCTAGTATTCCGGAGAAGTTATTAGTAGAGTCCCGGACATTTGGCGAGTTAAACGAACAGCCGGCTGGACTGCACAGTCCTGTGTACACCATGTCTTCAGCTACTTGCACATTGGCTGCTGCTACAGTGAATGAGCAATGGAACATTTGACGATGTAGCGCAGGAGTCTATGAGTGTTTTATGCATGTCCGCCATTGGTTCCGAGTCCCCAAGGTCACGTTTAAGGCCTTTATTTCAAACAATTGCAAACAACTCGCATATTTTTAAATAAAATGCATTGAAAAAATTTGAAACTGTGTACAGTCATACGATACACAATTTTGGCAGAGCGTTTTTCAAAATAATGTACTGTTTGTTTCCAAAAATTTATTTGCTTCATTTTGGCATATTTTGACAACAGAATATGTAATATATCAGGGGCAAAAATCTAAAAATTCGTTTGGTGAATTGTAACAGAAAAATTCAGCTACAAACGATAATATATAAGTGTTAAAACTGTAATATATTTTTTTGATACATGTATTAATTCGTGCTAAAAAAAAAAAAACATTTTCGAAACCATTGCGAAACTAAAGAGCGAGGCCTTAATAAACAATGACCCGATCGTAAAAGTTTCAACATATACATGACTTAGAAATCCAACCTCCCCTCCTTTGAATCCGCGGAATTTCTGGGACTCTTAAGTTATATGTAGAGATGATTGTTTATCACAGGAAAACTTGACTGTTTGCTGGGTTTCAGCGCACGTTCAGCTTACCAGAAGATTACTGGCTTTCACTTGTACGTTTACCTGTTACCCTATCTGACTGAGCCAATAAGAATCCCGCTATTGTAATACTCGACGTCTGTTGTTGGTCTGCAGACAGCTACGTTGTGTCAGACGTACATCAGCCAATAATGTATGTTGCCAGAAATTATAGAGTTTTCAAGGGTATGTTTGCGCAAAACATTTTCGCGATAAACCATAATCTCTAAACACAAGTTCGTGGCCAACTGAATCGCAGATTTTGCTCTGTTATGTATATAAAAGTGTAGTTTAGTCTGCTACCAAATGATAACACGATTTTTGCATACCTATAACATCAAGGAGTGATCTTATGTGCATTGGCTAGTGAACTGTAGCCAGTCGTCACATAACATATACAATTTGCATGTCTCTATAGTTATTAGCAGAGACCCGAAATATTCGCTAGCCTAAGAGAATGTGTTTTCAAAGCAAACAACAGCTGTTCACTGAATGCTCGCTAACGTAAGACGCTTCTTTACCACTGGAACAGCTCCTTCCAGGGAAGGTCAGATTAGTCTAGGGTCAATTGCGAAAGCTACACGAAGTTAAAATTGTTTAAATTCTAGCTTGTCCACAAATGAAAATGGAAATTTTCTAGGTCCCTAGTTACGAGGGAACAACAGCAGTGTTAAAAAGACCGAGGCAAATATTAGCGCCGGAGCCAATTTCACGCTAGATTCAAGGCTTCATCAAACGCGACTTCCTTACCTATACGTATTCAATGTAACTACGAAGGAAGAGTTCTTACCTGGTGCCTGACTGAAAGGTCGAGGATGCTGCGCTGCTCTCCGATCACATACGTCTTCAGATGGTCGCGCAGATGAAGGTCGCTGGGAAAGCGGCGCTTTCTCTCAGCTCTCGCTCTTTCTCTCTCTCTACTGCTGGACAGCAGGGTTCGCTGCAGGACTTCAATAACCTGCACATCGCGACCTCGAAACCGCTTGCGGCGGCCGGTATCTATCTGAGCTCAAACGTTTGGTCCAAGTGGTGCCAATTTGGTCTGGAGGTTTGAGGCAGGAAGGCAAAACAGTGATCATGCAACGCACGCCCGGTAGTTTTACTGAGATTTTTTTCAAAGCAAAACACGATTTTCATATTAAAAAATACCCACATTATTTTGTCACAAATATATTGATTTGTACCTAATTTTTTTTAGTAGCAATAAACCTCACAGGTAAGTTAAGAGGCTGTGTCAACTCTTTTGTTAATAATATTTACTTTCGTTTGATAAATGAAGAATATGACGAATAACTGGCAACGTTTATTTATAGGAAAATTACATTTTACTAATACGAACTGTGAGGTATTTAATGTTTATTATTTGGTGAGGGAGAATCTTCATCTTTAAAATTTAAACTAGCTTAATTGTTTCATAGTTACGGTTTAATATTTTCGAATGCAATGTATGTAATGAAATGTAAAGCAATTCAAACACTTTCAATGAAACCAAGCCAAATTTTTAATCGGGAAGGAATTACGGAAAATTCATCATAATAAGTGACACAGCTCTTAAGTGGGCTTTAGGTCTGTTTGACAGCGAGGTCACAGAGACGGTGACATACAACTTGGTACAATGACAGGAGCTGGGAGAGGAGTCGGCCGTGGCCTTTGTTAAGGAACCATCCCAGCATTCTCCTGGAGCGATTTCGGGAAACCATAGAAAACTGAAATCAGGATAGCAGGAGTCGGGGATCGAACCCGGGTTCCCTTGAACACGAGTCCAACGTGTTACAAAACCTTACAGCTTTTCAGATGTTTACACGCAAAGTATCCCCCACCGTATTAAAATAAGCCAAAATAAAATTTTGTTAACGAACTGTGCATTATTTTACAAAACACCTGCATAAAATTGTGCAGCGTATGACTGCTATTTGTCTTTAATTTTCATTGCACTTCGTAAAAAAAAGTGTTGAGTTTGTTGCGCCAAAATGAAAAAAAAAAAAAAAAAACCTAGCATAACCGTACGAGATGGCGAGAGGTCCTCACAAACTTGTACGATGAAATCATTGTCCAGAGGTCTTGCTCTCGCTCGACCTCGGCAAGGACGCAAGCAACTACCTCCCTATTCACAGTCGCCTCTGCCTGATCTTTGGAGCCAAACAGTTCGAGCGCGAGGCTCCTTATCGCATCCACCGTTCGGAAAACAATGGAACAGAGAAAAAAGAAAACGCGTTAGGACTCTAGTACAATAAAAGAAACTATGGAATTCTAAACAGTCACCATCTTGTGTGACTTTGGAGCCCAGTGGGCGTGTTTGAAAGAAACGAGACTGACGCGTGCACACGAGGACCATCGCACACGCCTCGGTAAGATACGTCAAGAATTCACGTGCCGATACGCATTTGATCACGTCTGAGGAACACATTTACTTTCTCCGAAATTTCAAGCATTTTCACCGAGTTAGGACCATGCGTCGTCTTTCAGTTCACCAAATTTGCATTCTGGGTGCGGTAACAGTGTCGAATTTATAAAAAAAACGTTTTCTGGCGCCTTACGTAATAATACAAGTCCTGTACACACATTAAATATGGTAACGTGTAATCATTTAAATATTATATAACGTCCAAAATGAAAAAAAAAATTATAAAATATTTAATTGCGCTTAGCACTTTTATTCACACAAATATTGCATTGATGTACTATCTGGGTAATCGACCGACAAATTTTACAACTGAAGAATCGGACAATATACTTGCCACAGTATATTCAAAACCAAATTGAATACTAAACACCGCACCCAGCGAAGTGGAGCAACGTTAAAACGCTGGACCGTCATTCGTGAGGTACCTGGTTCAATTCCCAATTTCAGCATTCTTGATTTCGGGTTTACATGGTTTTCCGAAACCACTCTGGATCCTGTAACAAATGTCCGGGCCGACTCCTCTCCTGGTTCCTGCCATTGTGTAAAGTTGTGTCACCTTCTCTAGTGACCTCGGAGTCGTCGAACCGTAAGTACCACTTACCTTACCTCACCTAACTCGGTCCTGAGGTTGAACTCTAATCAAGGTACAAACGATCAGAATTATTTTTAGCAGCGACACTTACACAAAACCTACGTCTAAATGCGAATGGCAACACGTTAATCAATACAGGCCTATCTTGTATTTGATGGATCCAACTTCGACATTTTTGTAACCAACATGTAGAAAAATTTGATCAGATATCTAAGTAAATTATTTACTTAGATATATGATCAAATTTTTCAACAAAATTATTTTAACATAAGAAAATCAATCAATTTTCCTTTCTTACAAATTATTTCTCGGTGAAAATGTTCAACTTCAAAATTCAAGGCCGCATTTAATTACCGTATCAAGTAAACTAATGTTAAGCTCCTACACTTCAAAATGTTATTTCCGCATTAAATAAGAATGAATTGGTTTTACTAAAATACTACAATTAATTTACGTTCACTAAATCCTAAAAGAAGATTGTGTTTTTTTTCACACTAGCCTATACAAACTTTAATACTAACGGTTCAAATATATGGGTGCCAGTTTTATGTCCCGTCTGAAAATAACGCAGAAGGAAAAGTTTTAGAGCATTATATATATAAAGAATTATTAGCTCTATGTTACAACAGCGGATTTTAAGTGTAAAAACTTGCAGGCAATGGATTTATACTTATATATTTTACATTTAATAAACTGCAAACTGATCATATTATAACCTATCAGACATTTACACGATTGCTTAAAAGACATAATTATGACTTGTTGGCATGCCGCATTACGGTAGGCTTAATACGTCACGCCAAATATGTTAATATATTTTGGAAAAACAGTTAATGCCAAGTTAAATAACTATAGGAACAAAAGACACTTCGAGAACACTGTTTGGCACACACACAAAATTTTACATAAAAAATTGCCTTGCTGCAATAAATATAAGCCAAGTCTCATTAAAATAAATTCTTTTAAATATCTAAATATTTAATTTATTCTTGTAGTAGTAAATTCGTAGTATTAGTACAAAATTAACAATATAAAATAATGAAATTGCATTAACTACAAATAAAATAAACGAAGAACGAAAAAACTCATCTAAGTAGTAAAATAGCATCAGTTAGTATAGAAAATCACTGCTGTATTTGACGGTTTAGTATGCAGTATTTAACGAAACTTGCTAAATAGTAAATACTCGACTGCAATCCAAATTACCAACTGGTATATAACCTCACATGCAATATCCACACGTGGCCACTGAGCCCAACATCACAGAACAATGAAAGGCTCTCTCCCCGTTGGCTCGTGGATAATCACAGTGCGTTTAGTTTATCGTCATCTCTGCTGTTATATGGATACAACTCGTTCCTGCTGCGCTCAAAGTGTGTGTACACTTGTGATACAAGTGCCAGCACACCTTGAAACAGTTCAGCCACAAGTAGTGGTGATGTTTGCCTACAAACATAAGTTAATAAACATTTAGTGTGGAAGAAGGCCGCGGATGTATAGGACAAAACGCTCGTCAACCACCAAGGCGGGCCGGGTTAAATTCGCGATGGAGCCTCTTCTGATTTTCACTTGTTTTAAACATGAAGGATGTTGGCTGGAGCAGCAGGATTCCTCGCGGTATTTGTCGCTGCTCCACGTTCACATAATTTTCACCAGCGACCAAGACAAAATCTGCCCACTCCATTGAGAGTTAAGTAAGTGGGGTTTACGTCTCGTCGACAGCGAGGTCATCAGGAGAAAACGACACACAACTTGGTAAAATGACGGCAGCTGGGCGAGGAGTCGGCCACGTCCTTTGTTAAGGAACCGTCCCAGTAATAAGGAAACCGTGAAAAACCGTGATCAGGACGGCAGGAGCCGTGAATCGAACCCGACGTGTACCGTTGCGCCACCTCGCTCGGTTTGAGAGAAGAAGGACTGAACACGACTACAAAAGCTGTGAGCACTTTCGAAGCTCTTGTTATTTTTTCCCTTCGGCCGCTTTTTAATATACACGTGGCGTTAAGTAACGATCAATGCGTACTGATTGTAGCGTACTCAAAACAAAGTCTGAGACCACAATAAAAAATACTTACATGCAGGATGTTTGGTAATTATGGGTACAAAAGGAAGGTGTGTGTCGAGGACGATGAAAAAAGCAAATAATGCCAATAAACGTAGGTCCGGAAAATAACGGCTTTCCCGTTACGATGTATGGACACGTGCAGACATGGCAATGTTTTTTAACGTGTACGGGCGTTGGTGCGAAGACGTGCTGAAGCCTGCCTTCATATGAACGGCGCCCAATTTGAACTCTTTGTTGTAATGTATTCATCCACATGTGCAGCATTTTGACGTTTTGATCCTCGGGAACACTGGTATTATAGCGTTCCTGTCGTAACATGTAATGTGTCATATTGGGAAAACCGTTGGTTTCCGGAACTACGTTTACCAGCATTATTTGCTTGTTTTATCGTATTCGACACACGCCTTTCGTTTGTACCTACACTGAAAAAAGTGTATAGTTGCAGGTACCATACTTATGTTAAAATAGGGACAACAAATCAGTTTCGTTGTCGGTACTACTCTGGACAGTTCCTTCAACAATATGTTCTGTGGAAGTTACCACCTGGTTTGTAAAAGCTACAAGGCTCTTTGTTTCTTCTACAAAACAGATTGTTGAAGGAACTGTCCAGAGAAATACCAACAACGAAACTGATTTGTTGTCCCTATTTTAACAAAAGTATGGTACCTCAACTATACTCTGTTTTCAGTGTATAATTACCAAACATCCTGTATATTTAACTGTTATTCTAGACAAGGCTGCCTTCAAAAGTGCTCACTTAAATGCGCACAGTCTATAGTTAAACTTTGAAATAGTGTAGAAAAGTATATCACAGGGTTCCTTCTTATATTTTGTGTAGGGGCAACACAGCCACGCGATAACGATGAAAAATCTTTATTTAGTCCATTGCCTTGTGCGTGGAGACGACGAACAATCTGAAACATGTCTCTCATGCCACCTTTAGGACATCTGCTCTTCTAAGCCTAGAAAACTGTAAAACACACCCAAGCCACGCTCGGCAGTCGTAAAATACGAATGTAAATAATAGCACGCGATTATAAATTTAAGGGACACAAACATGCCTTGAAGACGGTAGGTGCATGTTGTTGGTGAGTGATGTTCACCACACAGCACGACAGAAGAGTTATGGAAGAAGGAGTTACAACAAACAGTAATAGTTCCCGGCCAGGCTGCACGATGTTCCCGAGGATTACCGCTGCCGTAGGCGCCCCAACACTGGGCGCCAGTTGCGGGCTGTGGTTTATTTCTGCACGCGGTTGTTAGTTTACACTGGGATTATGTCAGCTTGCCAACGCCAGCCAGTTAACCTACTGTAGTTGAGAACGTAAATCTGTCGGCAACATTTCCTTCCGCACAGAAAAGGAACAGTCACGTAAATTTTCCTGGAAGTTATTTTCTCCCTTCGCGCCACGTGCTGCTACTATATTATTTACATCGTTCTCGGATGTCATTAACGAGACGCGTTTTATATTCACTACAGTTTACTTTTGTTGCTATCACCGAGTTCTTGCACCACAGTAGTTGGCACGCGATGTTTGTGCAGCGATCATTTATTTCAAACAATTGCAAATAACTCGAATATTTTTTAACCAAATGATTTGAAAAAAATTGAAACTGTGTACAGTCATACGATACACATATCCGGAAGAGCGTGTTTTTTTTTAATAATGTACCATTTGCTGGAAAAAAATTATTTTGCTTAATTTTGGCTTATTTTGACAACAAAATATGTGCTATTTCAGAGGCGAAAATCTAAAAATCTGTTTGGTGTATTGCAACAGAAAAATTCAGATACATGCGGTGATATATAAGTGTTTAAACTGCCAGAATGTATTTTCAATACATATATTAATTTGCGTTAAAAAAATTATTTTCGAAACCATTGCAAAACTCAAGAGAGAGGCCTTAAGGCGCTCGCCTTCACCTAGGCGATTCGGCTTTGCATCCCAGCCGGATTTACCCGGGTTTTCTAATGTGAGACCGCGCTGGACGATGAAATTCAGTTGCTGTCGGCGGGTTTTCTAGCGGATCTCACGTTCCCTTATCTTCCTTCGTTGAGGTGGGATAGGATACATATTAGAATTTATTGGTTTGTGGACGTACGCTATTGCTCATGTTTTTGCTGATCAACAAAAACATGAGCAATGGCGTACGTCCACAAACCAATAAATTCTAATTGTAAACTCCCATTGCAACAAACATTTAAAAATTTCAGGATACATTTAACCCTCAGGAAAGTGGTCCGCTGTGGCTAACCCGCGAGTGTGTGTCCGTTACATGGTGAGGTGGTTGTCATTGTCATCCACCGTGATTGTAAGGAGCAACCCCTATTACAACTGTGCAGGGTGCAAAGCCAGAGAAACAACGGGACCCAGAATCCCGAAATCATGTCATTAAGGGCGCGGTTACCACAATTTTCATCACCATTTTTTAAATTTTTTATTTGTACCAGATATTTTTTTTCTTATTTTAGACACAAAATGTGACTAAATTTGGTTCTTATGAAACTTTTTTATCTCTCATATTTTTCGCGTAATGACTTGTTAAAGTAATTTTTTGCATGTTTCCATTTTAACGACTACACTAAAACCAACTGATATACCAAACTCAAAAAAAATCACAGTGGATAAATACATTGCAGGCTACAATGTCATGCTCATAAAATTAAAGAATAAAAATTATTTGTATTTTAAAAAATAATTATTGAATTTTTAAAATTATTATTTTCAGTTTCAGCAATTTTTTTAAAATACAAATAATTTTTATTCTTTATTATTATGAGCATGTCCACTGTGTTTTTTTTTTGTTTGGTGTAGCAGTTGGTTTAAGCGTAATCGTTAAAACGGAAACATGCAAAATATGACTTTAACAAGCCATTACGCGAAAACTATGAGAGATAAAAAAATTTCATAAGAGCCAAATTTAGTCACATTTTGTGTCTAAAATAATAAAAAAATATCTGGTACAAATAAAAAATTAAAAAATGGTGATGACAATTGTGGTAGACCGCGCACTTAACTTCTTTATTCCAGCGCTGCTCCATATAATTATCGTACAACCCCTATACTGAGCTAAAAACCTCGCTGCTAAGCTCTGATCCAAAATTTTCACAACACTAATTAAGGGGTACGGATAGGTAATGTGTCGATCAAAGGAGTGAAATACTCAAGTACTCAATCATCGATAAAAATCTGAACTACTGGTCATAATTCGATGGGATTTTTTCGCCGAGTATATATTTTATTTAAGGACGTCAATGCGTATATTCATATAGCACTAGGCAGTAGTACGCTTTGCTTTCGTGTAAAAAATTAAAACCTGTTTTTATAAATACAAGGGCTCGAAAACTCTCTCTCAAATTTAAAACTTTGATTTTTTATAATTTTTAATATGATCTTATTCATCCCATAGTAACCAATTAAAAAAAATACTCGCGTTTTGATTTGAAATTATTTTACTATAGAGAACTGAGTAATACCATATTAAAAAATATATAAAAAAAGTTTACAATTTTTGTAGATTTTATGGTCTAAAGCACTTAGGCTATTTATTTTTTAATTTTTACTTGAAAACAAGCACTTCTACTTAGTGTTGTATAAATAGACACACACTAATAAAATATCTACTTGGCAAAAAGTCCCATTGAATTGTGATGAGTAGCTTCAGATTTGATCGACGACCGAGTATTCCAGTTGTTTGCTCGACTTCTTACCTTTCCATACCCCTTAGTGAGTAACCCTTGTTACACTACAGTAACAGGCTACAAATTATTGACATACTACTGTAATAACTGACGTGCAAGCCGATATGACAGCTTTTTAGAACGAGGATGACTGGACAATTAATATTTTCTTAATTTAAAAATTTTTAGGGATTATTATGTTTTAAATTTAAACTCATAAAACACAGTACAAAATATTGAGTATAGGGTAAACGTTAACAGTTTCTGGCAAGTATAGGGCAACAATATGTTACATCGTTACCTCGTATGAAGGTATTAAGTCTGACATTTAATTACATTTGAGCTCATTATTAACAGCATTGAACCTTAAAACACGGCGCATTGCAGTAAACTAAAATAAATTTGTGACGAATTTATGCACATGTGACAGTGCTTAAACGAGACACGCCGAAACGTGGCTGTCGATCTCCAACAGGATGCAACGAGATGATGTACACTGCACACACAAAGAGGCAGAATGCGCACTTGGGAGCACCGAAACAATCCGCCAAAATCAATTTAATAATTTCTAAAATAATAATTACAATATGGACTCAACTCATATGTTCAAATACACCATTGTAAGCACAGTACATTGGTACCATACTACCAGAGTTATGGATGTCATATTATGGGCGCAAGAAGAGACATAGCTCTGTTCTATGTGCCAAATTGTGCTGAACAAGTTGTACAATAGGAGGCCCGGCTTGGATGCGAGTACTCGTTTGGAAAGGTAATGTAATAAAATACGTACGGGAACATTTCTTAACTCATGTATGCAGCTTAATCTGATGGTCTGCATTACACATTTCAGCGTTATCTCGAGTAGTGTTTACTTGAAGCACTAGCATACTGCACAACCTCAAGAGCTGATTCTGCAGTGTTACCAATTATAAAATGGGAACAAGCGATTTATAGGAAAGATTTTTGTACAGGCTTGTGATTTATTGTTAGAAGCATGATTATTTCGTGGATTTATCTGACATCAGCCTAGACTTCTCATTCCTATTCATGCACTTACCACAGTCTGTTATTAGAGATAATTGTTTATCTATAAAAATTTGACAGTGTGATGGGTTCCAACGTACGTTCAGCTTATAAAAATCTCACTGGCTTTTTTTTTTGCGTACGTTGTGCTGGTACCCTAAAGGAGCCAATAAGAATCCCACTATTGTAATATTTGATGCATATTGTTGGTCTCATGACAGCTAAGGAGTATCAGACGTGTATCGTCCAATTATACATGTGGCAAGAAACTAAGCCTTCAAGCATATGTTGACACAAAGAATTTTAGCGATATACAATCATCTCTTTCGATTATCTATTATCTTCTAACCGTACAAGAAGACAGCACGTAAAACACCTACGAATTATTTCCGTTCTTATCACTGATGGTTTGCAGTTGTCAAATATGTATTAAAAAGAGCTGTCGTCCAATTGCAGGAGTAACAGTGAAGTTTACGTTCTTAACGTTCAACCTGACCTCGACTGAAGCTGCGAAATAATCTTGCCTCTAGTTGAAGTGAAGAGATTTTGGTCACAACTTAACATCAGGTCTTTAGAGTTGGTGAGGGGTGACATGTGAGTGCGGAACAGCGCTGGAATGAAGGGGCGGGGGAAACGGGAGATCCCCGAGAAAACCCACCGACCAGCAGAACCGTCCGGCACGATTCCCACATGCGAAAATCCGGAGACCAATCCCGCTGGGAATCGAACCCGGATCGCCTTGGTGGGAGGCGAGTGCTCCAGTCACTGCCTCAACCTAGGCTCCTCGTGCCTGTAGTTACCGTCTATACCACAAACGAATGTATTTTCCCACAGCTGGCAACTCTCATTTCAGAAATTAAATAAAATATTTTACGTTCGTGAGACAATATTTAGACTTATTGAATAAGCATGGGGAATTCCTGATCACACCGCCAGAAATCGAGCTCAGATCGCATGGATGGGATGCGAGCTCCCTAGCCGCTGCGACCCAAATATTATGAAGAAAACCAGAGTCGAAAAGGGTTTAGGTCGAAGCACAGAATTTAAAAACTTTCTATAAATACACAGGCATGTCTGTCGTGTTCCGCAGCCGACTTGCACAGCTATTAACTCCCCACGCACTTGGCTTCGTGCTCCGAGTTCTCTAGACGACAGTCTTCAATGCCGTGCTGTGTGTTTTAGGAGCCTTGTAATGTTGTTTGTAAGTGTCTGACTGTAGTACTGTGTAGTCTAACAAGTGTGTGCTCTGAAACAATTCTGGCTACTGAGTGAACTGATCCTGCTACGCACAGTAGTAGGTAACAATCGAAAGGTTACATGCCGGTATGGCTCAAAGTGCACGCATTGAATGTTTAACGGCAATACATATTAAGTTAAGCTTTTACGCTTCGTAAAATCTGCCGACAAACACAGCTAACATTCTACTTAAACAGTGGACAAGTAAAATTTTTTTGCTGAAAAACTGATACATCATGAACGTATATTTAATTTTCTGCTTTCGTCCGTATTTTCATTGAGAATAAATATCACAAGGAAAAAATACTCGTCTGTGCGCTACAGTCTACAGTCATTACACCGTATATTCTAAGAAAAGGAAATTTAAAGAATACTATGAATAGAAAAAAATATTTTCGAGCCCTTGACGAAAGACAAAAATAGGAACACACAAAACTCTATATAATGGGCCATAGTCCGTTTACTGTAAAGTAATCCCATTTCAATGCCTTGCTAAATTTTTCCGTTCAGTTAACGTCTGTCTTTCTGCCACTTGGTTATGATAAACATTGCCATGTTACTAATGACATTTGGACGGCGTTATGCATCAGTAGATTATGCCCCGACAGTAAGGTATCAATAAAACACGCTAAAACTTGTTCATATTTGAAAGTCCTATAAAGTCAATATTTATAACAACAAGATGTAGGACGAACACTTTTTGCAGCACTGATTCAAAGCTGGAGAATATTTCATACACATGCAACAATTGCCACATAATCTAGTGATGCATAACACCACCCATCACATTGTTTTCAAAAGTTAACGTCTGAGGTCGGAATAAAATACATGATTCAGTGGTATTCACCTGTCAGGATGAACTTCAAATGTATTCAACATTACCGTGAATGGCCTACAAAAATCTAGACTCAAAATTTTATAGACTCCAATAATATGTAGGTCGCCGCTTGAAAAACTACAGCTGCACACTACACTAATCAGAATCTGGACAAATTGCGTGTCAATTATTTTAGAGGAATAATCTCCACATCAAGAGGATTAAAAATGTTGCATACTCCCAAAAACCACACACTAAAAATAGTTTGTAAATTTTTCACATGTGCTTACAGGAGCGCTAATAAAGTAGGTATGGTAGAATTGTTTCTCAGACATCCATGGTAGCACTCCTAAACTTTTTTAAACACTAAAATTTATTCTAAAGTTACTAGACTTGTGTTGATAAATAGCGTAAAAGTTTGCATACTTACAAGGCGGAAGTATGGTAACTCCCATACTGCGCTCAGGTTAATTAATTCCTAAATATTCCAGGAAGTTTATTTTACAGTGCGTCGTTACTAAACTACACTTGTCATGACTTAGAGCGCATAGCGCGCAGGCAGAATAATGTTATTGTAGAATGCTACATCGGACAATGCCTATAGCTATAGGTAGTTCGGGATAAAGTGAGTACTAAAAATTTGACTTTTGAAAAATATCACCAGCCGTTACCGCATATCATTCAACATTAACTATAGTTGCCTTACTGCTTGTATGGTTGGCAGCGAAATTACGCAATATAGTTCCGTGTAATGTTACATTTTCGGACCTATGTTCGTCTAGATGGCAAGAGTGTTAGTCGAGAATATCGACACGCAATTTTGCAACAGCCCGGATAAACATCGCACTTCAAACAGCTGTTGGTATTTTCAAATCCTTGTCACTTCACGCGGGTTTCAAGAAGGTACGTTATATAAAATTGCACGGAGCCGAAGGAGACATTGAACCCTTTTGTTTTTGAGTTGCAGGTTCACGTAGGAAGGGGTTGTATGGATTTTGAGAAAATGGGGAAGAGAAATTTTATTCTGCTCAAATATATTGTTACAGTTCATAAAGCGAATACATATAAATAAAAACAAGTAGTCCTAAATGAGTAAGCATTCAAACTGGAAATCTCCACAACCGTTTAGACTCAATATTTCCGGCAGTCAACTACTCTCTAAGTTCGCTCTGTTACAGGTACAACACGATTAACATTCTTATCAGAACAGAAACTATTGTTGCAACCCTTAAGTTTTCCCTTTCTCGTCACAAAACATTGTGAAAGTACTTTTTTTATTTAATATACATCCTATCCAGGAACTTTCGCATATGCATCCTGTCCAGGCACTTTCGCTGCGGGAAAAAAAAGTCACACGAGAAAATAAAAATATTTACTTCTTCTTACAAGGTAAGTACTATCGCCGTTTCCTTTACGTTGAATGCAGTCCATTTGTGAAGTCTGTAAACGATACAGCACTTCTCGGGTACAAACGTAATTCAACATTGTTGTGAAAGTTATTTTACACGAGATATTTCTTCTTTGTCCGTTATCTCGGCGTTTTTTATATGTATCCGCGTATCAGTTTTCAAGTATCGTCATAACTAACAATGTATAGTTAGTATTATTAAGCTATTTTACTTGCAGGAAGTAAAAAAAAAGCATTTAGTTTCCCCGATGAAAATAGAAATTAGGTGACCAAAAATTTGGCACTAGTAACATACAATCCGTGCCTAACTCGTTACAAAACTCAGGAAAATTTGAGGAATAAGTTCCGATCAACGTTACATAAAATACGCCTGTCCACACAATTGAAAGGACGAGTTTTTTTCTAGTAGAACATTATTTGGCGCCAACTGGCGAAAGCTACTGTGATTGTACTGTGGCGACGCCGATGACATGTTGACCTTCTTTGTGTATTAACAAGCGAACATGTCAAACATGCTTTCTTATCAAGCTAGGAAATATCTAGGTCAGCCATTCATTATTTTCAAACGATGCTTCAGCAAAATGTGGGCCATTATTTACGCCGTAGGCGAACCTGTGCTTAAAAACGATACCTACTTAACTACAAACAAACCAAACGAAGTACGTTTAACAGCACTCACTAATAAATAAATAAATAAAAAAAAAAAAAAAAAAAAAAAAAAAAAAAAAAAAAAAAAAAAAAAAAAAAAAAAAAAAAAAAAAAAAAAAAAAAAAAAAAAAAAAAAAAAAAAAAAAAAAAAGGAACCGAGGATATTTAGTTAAGAGTAACAAGAAATTTTATATTACATAATTCCCGGAATAATATAGGTTAAAATACGCACATAGGTTTGTGTAGAACCAAGTTCTAGATTAAGCTAAAATAATTAATATTTAAATGTAGTTAATTAACAGTAAACCAACATATACAACTTTTAAAGTAGGTGCCTCAGAATTGTCAATTTTCAATTAAGTTGTGCGAAACAGAGAATATCAAAGTTTTTGCGAAGTGACGTTGCTAATCATTCTTCTGCAGAAACACGTGACATCGTGGTTTGAAAATGAAGAAGAGATTTCAGTTCGTGAGAGGTGGTGTAAGTAGAGATATGTAAATCCGGCGTTCTGATTTAACGAAAGGCTAGAATTCACTGGCCTATAGTCCTCCGAACGCACTTCGTGACAAGATTGGCACCAGACTTTCGTATCTTTGTATGCCCGCACGACAGGATAGTGGGCATTTCCGAACGCACTTCATGACATAATTGGCACCAGACTTTCGTATCTTTGTATGCCCGCACGACAGGATAGTGGGCATTTCCGAACGCACTTCGTGACATAATTGGCACCAGACTGTCGTATCTTTGTATGGCCGCACGACAGGATAGTGGGCATTTCCGAACGCACTTCGTGACATAATTGGCACCAGACTGTCGTATCTTTGTATGGCCGCACGACAGGATAGCGGGCATTTGACAGCTGACCTGATATCACTGGTTAAGAAAGTCCCTCAGGTGCGCCGCACAAACTGTCGTTCAACAGCAGAAGTCGGATGAGATGAGTATACAGTACCTTCAAGTCCAACCTACTGCAAGGGAGGATCCAGCTCTGAGTCGTTGAGGAGGGGGGGGGGGTTGCATGCCTTGAAAATGTATAAACATCCACGCGGCAAGCAAGGAACGGGATGGTCCAGGGGACCACTCCCGGAAAAAAAAATTTTGTACTTTAAGGTGCTGTTTAAGGAGTTTCCGAACAAAAAAAATTATAAATTGCTTTTAAAAAATTTGTAATGTTTGTGGATAAATTATGTTTTAAAAACTGAAAGTATTTGTGCTGATGTAAAATAATTAGATACATTCTTAAGCTTCTACTCCCACGTGTGTCTGTAACTGTATTAGCACTTTAAACGCATACAGTAATTTTAATGACTAGGCAATTAAATAGCACAAAACATTTTGGAACCTAGAAACAAGAACGTTTTATTTAAATTACGGAAACAAATAATTTATTATCTATACTTAAAATTATTTTTATATGTAGGCCCTATTGCTGTAACCCAAAATAGCGTAACTATGTTTGTGTTGTAAACATTGTGTCGCCTTAGGAAAAGTGTGAGGTAATATTTTTAAGGGTTTTACATAGCGTTTATTTGGATTAATTATTTTTGGAAGCCATTTCGGGACGGTTAATGGCCCCTACCTATGTCCTCCATCTGGGTCCTCCCTGGTCTGCTGTCGTGTAATAACGCCAAACTTGCAGGTATTTAGATGAAGCGTGGAGCAGCGCCAGAATAAAAGGCGCGTTATAAACGGAAAACATGTCGAGAAAACCCGTCCACCAACGATATACTCCAGCACGATTCCTGTATGTGTATATTCGGGTAAATTCCGCCGGGAAACTAACTCTGCGAGCCACTTTTTTTTTCATGAACGCAAGATAACAAGTTATTGATACCAGCCCCCTTCCCTCACTAGCAAAATACTGAAGTGGGCAATTATCAAGGGCCCTTAATCTTCGCAAAAAAGTGTTTGCACAAAATTGTTCTAATGACTTATATGCAGTTCTGCAGCTTTGCTTTATGTACTGCGAGAAACTTAGTGACAATTATATAATGAATGTATGGTAAGAAACCAGTGGATTATCGAATGTTACCAGTGGGTGTATAGGACTGAGGAATCTTGACTGATGACAAATGAATACGAAAAATTCACGCACCTCTGTCAATAAACAACGTCACCGATGGGATGTTTTTAACTCTCATAGTTTTGTGTCGCATACCCACAAATCACGGACGCACGGTGCCGCAGCTACTTGTTCTGATTGGCACAGTCAAATGACAGACGTCCCTGTACCGAGACACACTGCCAATAACCATGAAGCAGAGATGTCCAAGTACGGTATCGTCAAATGTCGATACATTGACTGCAGGGGTAACATTGATCGACTCTAGATATTTAATTTGGTGTCTTCTGTTGAAGAAATGGCAAACTTTATCTGAATGGATAAACCTATTAAATACTTAGTTAGTCATAATTATTTATTTTTAAAATGGTAAGTCGGCATGCGTTCAAAAACAGTTCCCGCCAATGTGACGTCCCGCACGAACTACTACTGGTGCTCCATACCTCGTGTAATAGAAGCGCGAGATTGGCCGATAGTTCGACGGCGATAGTTGTATACCGATGCCCCAGCAGCCGTGTAACGGAATTTCGTGCGTGTGCATATTGCACATTGTATGTGTAACGGATTTCAGCACAAGGAACACGAAGTAAGGCTCGTCTCGCAAAGCAAAGTATCGGCAATGAAGCCTCGACTTATGAGCCTGGGGTACCAGACGTTTTTTCGTATTTAAAGCTGGAATCACACGACGCAATTTACAGATTGTGCAGCTCATTGTATGCTATCAGCTACGCAATAATTGCAATGAAATCTCTCTCATTCGCTCCATGTCCACCTTCTACACGGCGCAATTCACAATGCAATATACGCGCAATTCTTTCCTTTCCCACCAAACCATAGTTTGTTGCCTAGGTCTATCGTATTAAATTGGAATTATTTTAAAAACATGTCAGTGAGTAAATTGTGTGATGGATGCGAGTACGAGGAAAGTGAAAGCCTTACATGCTTTAGCATTGATTGAAATGTTTATCAGATGACGATAATGAGATTGAGCAACCCCGTACTAAAAAAAAAAAAAAAAAAAAAAAAAAAAAAAAAAAAAAAAAAAAAAAAAAAAAAAAAAAAAAAAAAAAAAAAAAAAAAAAAAAAAAAAAAAAAAAAAAAAAAAAAAAAAAAAAAAAAAAAAAAAAAAAAAAAAATTAGAAAGATTTTGTGTTGTACAGCACCAGGTATTTATCATATTCCTCCAATAACCGAAACACACTCTCACATTCCTACTCCATTTTTTGTTTACGTGTACATTAAAGCCCGCGAAAACTCGAAACGGCCAATCACATTTCTTGTTTCACGCAATTTGCAAGGCATTGCACAGAATTAGAGAGCTTGTTCAATGCTCTCAAATCGCGTCGTCGCTTGCATTGCATATGATATTTCGAGAATTTTGTGTCCGACATGCAATGTAATTTTAGCAGATTGCACGGAAATTGCGTGTTTATTGCGTCGTGTGATTTCAGTTTTAGGCGCGTAGATGGGTGAGCGAAAATGGTTAGATTCCACACTCGACGACAAGCGCATGGCCTTTATTAGCGTTGTGCAGGGGAGGATTTAAGAGGAGGGGGATGGGCTACCAGGTTGAAGGGCCGTCCCCCCTCCCAAAAAAAATTGTGTTCAACATTATGTAGCCGAAGTATCAAGGAAACTGGAGTTTTGTTCTATGATGATGCAAGTACATTTAATGTGTCCTACTTATATGTACGTTATTTTTTAATGTTCTGTATCTGTAAACAACCACACTTCTGAGATGGTTGTATTTTAACAATACATAAAAACGCATAAGCCACCCCCAAAATGTTTCTAAATCCGCCACTGGCTGTGTGGTAAACCAGCGTGCATTATTTTCGTATTAGTATTTTATGAGACTTTCCACGGCGACCCTGTAATTTTATTTGTCGATAATACGTAAGCAGTCAAGTCCAAGGAATTCTTATTCTTTTGCGTATGGCCGTCTTTAGTAGAAGGCCGGAGTCTTGAATGTAGCAACGCTGCATCTGAGGCTTGCTGCCGGTTGCTCATTGGCTGCCCTAGTCAGCGTAGACGTGTACACGCCACTAAAGCTGCATCTATACACGTTGCAGAGACTAGGGTGGCCAAGAGCAGGCCGTTGATGCAGTGTTGCCACATTTAGGACTCCGGCCTTCTATTAAAGACGGTCATGGT
Organism: Medauroidea extradentata; assembly: GCA_003012365.1. Classification (NCBI taxonomy): domain Eukaryota; kingdom Metazoa; phylum Arthropoda; class Insecta; order Phasmatodea; family Phasmatidae; genus Medauroidea; species Medauroidea extradentata. The sequence goes on along the minus strand of PNEQ01130888.1, from coordinate 6,764 downwards.
TCGACGAATAACGGCGTTATTGCTGGAGTTACATCAGTGTAAAAAACAGTTATTATTAAGCGTGCCGTCTTTTTAAAACTACACACGCATATTTTCAAATGTCTGTTATTTTCGTACAAACACGCCAATGGGATAAGCTTAGCATTTTTGCAGAAAAAAGTAATAGGCGTAACAACACCGCTCATGCGTCAGGTACGTCGAACACTCGGGTTACTAGAACAGCTTGGCCTCAAACCCGCGACGATTCGTCACTTGAACACTTGCAACAGTGCTGCATGAAGAACGCTTGGTCATTGCCCCGGAGATATTTTCAACACCTCACTGAAAGGGCACGGTAGACAGCAATTTTTATTATTCTTATATTTGTACCAGATCCTTTTTTTACACATAGATTGTGACAAAATTTTATTCCTGTGAAATATTTTTTATCTATCATAGTTTTCGGATAACGTCGTGGCAAAGTACAAACTTGCATGTCGTGACTTTTAAAAACGACACTGAAAAAAGCTATTATGCAACAACTATTACAGACAAAAAATCTCATGAGAGCTAAATACAGTCACAATTTATGTCTAAAAATAAGTCTGGCACAAACATAAAAATTAAAAGAAAATAAGACGAAAATTACTGTCTACCGTGCCATTAATTGTCGGTTTCGGTCACCATATTAGATTATTTATCCCTTTTATGAAATTCTGTGATGAAAAATGTAGAATTTATGATTACAGCGCAAATTCTATTTACCTTGCACTATTGTAGAAACATGGTAGTTGAATTGGTAACGCGTACTTAAGCCACATTCAGTCCGACAAATTTTTTTATATTCTAAATTTGGCTGATTGCCGCCTAAACACACGTTGAACATTCGGTGAATAGAATATGCGCTATAATAGTAAATTTCGAATTTTTCTTCTCAGAATTTCACAAAAGTGAAAAATAAAATAAACCAACATGGCGACTGAAACCGAACCAATTGCCAACACTACCTCCCCACATTCGCCGAATTTAAACGTAGGCACCTTTACAAGTTAAACGTGTAATCAGGTTTCCTCAGTTGTTCTCGTGTCTGTCCGTGTGAGAAATGAGTGTACAGATTAGTTCCAAGAAAGCTAAAGTCAAGACAGTTGATTACATAATTCCTACGGCAAACAAGCATTCCATTGTCTTCAAAGAAAGCCAACAACACCTCTCAATGCAACCGCGAGTTCGGCGATTCTGGTGTGAGGACGCGTACTTAATTGCACTAGAAGGACTGGCTTTCGTTTCAAGGACAGAGGTTCGCTATCGGAAAGTGTACCTTCGCATTTTAATGTAGAAATTAAATAGCATGTACGAGTCGTTTTTGCTCAAACATGAATGCACGATGCTCTAATTTAGACTGTGTATAAACCAAACACACCCAACTTACCTCGTGACTATGCTTATTGCAGTAGTAAATTTCGCAGCCAAACGTACACAACTTTATCAAGCACATGCTACTGGTTTTATGAATACTGTAGGCCTAGTCCAGTACCCTTGATTCAGCAATACATGTGAAACCTACGGTTTATCTTATATTATCTTAGTACATAGGTACAGTTATTTTGGGACGTTGAATACTTTTGTTCGAAAACTTGTCGTGCAGTATATTTATTTGAAATTAACTTTTTTTTAATGCGTTTAATAAACTCAATTTCTTTAGCTGTTTTTTTTTTTTTTTTTTTAACTTGTCAGTTTGGGAACTGCTAGGGTTGCAGTATGCGATAGTTTGTAATTTTTTGAACTGTTTCTTAGCGATTCTACTGAATGGAATTGCCGCCCATAAACATGATAGGCTGTAGCGCGGCGTTGTAAAATGCAGAGGCGCATAGGAATGCCCTCGAGTAAACTGTACTTCTTATCAACAGATTTAGAAGTAAGCCGTAGATAAACTTCGTGCCAAATATTCTTGCAAAACTGAATTATTTTTCCTTCCGTGTGTTTCTTTTTTTTCAGCAGAAAGGTGGATAGTTAGAAATATCAGTACCGAGTCTGTCAATCATGTGTTGTAATGTCTCCGGGAGGAATGGCCGGCTATTATTATTGTAGCACTGAAGTAAAAATGCAAGCAAAGCGAGTGATTTCGGATCTGGTGTGCAGTCGTCTCATTATTATAAACGGGTTTTATGGGACTGAGGCCGGGGTCCCACTGCAGAAACCTATTGTCCACAAACCACTCACTAACAGCCTGTGATTTGTTGCAGGAAACAGTGTAATTCTGTATTACACAGTTACATTAGAGATGGTCTTTTACGGCAGACAACAATCTAAAGGCTAAATGATGGACTTGGCCCCACCCTATATGACAGCATAACCGATATAACAGACACACACTTTTATAAGACAGTTTCACGTAGTGTATGTTTAATTGCGCAGACCACATTGTGTGTACAATGTTATGGACTGCTGTCTGCACGGAAATACATTTCTGTACGAGATGTAAACAAACGAAAACACTAATTCGGAAACAGCATGAAAAACATACAACCAGCTAAAAGTCAGAGAGAATAAACTATTGACAGAAATCATATTTGAATGTTATAACTCTTTGAAGATAGCACGATACAAGTACATTAAAAGAAAAATTTTGTACGAAGTCTTCCCTGCAAAATAATTTTGTAGTAAACACAAAACAATTTTTGGTGACTACAATATTTTAGTGGTTACAGCAAAATCTTTTTGTGGTGACCACAAAATATTTTGTATTTGCCAAAAATATTACTTTCCGTGTAAATGCGGCACAATAAGTTGCTATTAATTAAAGCCAAGTCGACATCACAATAAAAATTTAAAATAACTGCACAAAAGCTTTACATCACTTCAAAAATGTAACCATAATATTTGGCAATCGTAACTTTTAGTTAGCTTTAATCAAACACATGTTTCACTGCGTCAATAATATAACCATGCCCACAAGAATTAAAGAGGAAACTTGGAGTCGCACTAAGCTTTCTCATTTCATCTGACCCCTATTTACGTGCCAGTGTTTCTAGATGTAGGATCTAACGCCGAATGAACGTGAATTCATGGTTTAAACTACATCCAACATAAAAATAATAATAAAAAAAAATTTGCTTCTGAAACTACAAATAGTTTAAATAAAACTTAAATGTATCGTTTTAAATGTATTCATGCAAACGTTTCGCTCGTCCCACCGCCTTCCTCATCCACGTACGTAAGTAACGAGCTGATATGGCGGATGGTAAGTATCCTGGACTCATATACAGCTTCTTTAGGTGTACAGGTTGTAAACTATACGTGTTTCAACTATACACAACTGTATACAGATCTCCGAGAAGCACAATTTAATACAGGATATACTTGTATGATCTTTGCCTAGAACTATGCATTGGGTGTGCAAGGCTGGATTTAATTACTTGGACATACTCCATTGCGATACAGACTATCTTTAGTTTCCCTTGACAGTCATCTATTTCGCAATAGAGTATGTCCGAGAAACTAAATCCTGTCAAAGGACACTTGTGTTTCATAGGGTCGGTAAATATACGTGTCTCTCTCTACTAATGTGTGTTACGGGCGTACACGTGGCAAACATTTTATATTTGCGCGACATAGTGCTCGTTTTATAGACGTAACTTGTGACTATATTTTCAACTTGTAGAAATTTTTTACTCTCATAGTCTTACCATAGAGGCGTTACAAAGTCAAATTTTGTAAGTTACGGGAACACAGGACTAACAAAAACTAAGTGACTTACTCGAATGAAATAATTTCCACTAAATTGAGATATTATAGGCCATATTTAAATTTTTTAGAAAAACTCAATGAACTTCCTTTCTGCTTATCAAAAAATCTGAAAATAATGAGAATTTACTTCATTTATGGAAATTTTTAAAAACGGCAAAAGGGCTTTGTTGTGTGTTTCTAAATATTTTAGCATATGGCTCATAATATCTAATTCCACAATAAATTATTCCATTATAGTAAGTTACTTAGTTCTTATCATCTGGCAGGAAACGTTTGATAATTGTTTTTTGAACACATGTTTCACGCCACAATACGACAGACAAGTTACAAAATATCAGGAAAGAAAATAATGCATTACGGGAATTCCCCGGGCCTATGGAAGCCAAGAATCATATCAAATTGCTCGTCTCAGAGTAATTTAGGTTGCTGTGTATAACTGTAAATACTTTTGTTTACAGCTTGTAGTTACAGCACAATAAATCGTCTGCAATAGAATATCCCCATTTATGGCCTACTAGGAGCAAAGATTCAATTTTATACCGACACGTAAAATTAAAAACGGCCTGGCAGCGGGCGAGTCCTTCAGCTGAGGGCACGAGAGACGACCTCGTAAATGAATGACGTCAAGCCAGAGATAACGCCCGCCAGGGTCACCACGTCTACTCGAGGGCATGCGCCACCAGTCATTACCGAGCAATACATCATCTTTAGACGATTACATTTGTTAATCTGCAGGAGTCAGGTAGGTTTTCTCATTTACATGAACAGGGTTTCTCAATCCACAAGTTAATTTCTACAAGTCTGCACGGTCTCGCTGCATATTGGTAGAAATATCGCGAATTTCGCGATTTTCTGGCTGCAGACTGAGCTGCAAATTTTTGTTCGCTCGCTCGGCGTCTTCCGATAGCATACAATGTCGTGGCACAGACTAAATAGTAATACAGACGTGAAATGACGTGGCGGCTCGTTTGATACGGGCGAACTTGGCCGCGTATTGGCTGACCGAGGTTGTTGATTCCAGCCCCGTGTATGTTTGGTTTCTGCATGTTACGACACGTTTCCTATTGGCCTAGCTGCCGGCTAGCAGGGCAGTCGCTTTACGCTGATTGGCTGAAGGCGTATCCGCCATGTTGCTGGCCAGGGAAGCCATTTTGCTGGCGTGTGAGACTGAGTTCGCTGTCCTACCAGCTATTTCACTTCTGTATTCCTAAATATTCTGTGGTCGTGGCTTGCAGCGGAGAGCGCTTTTGGCCAATGATTAACATTTCCACGGAATGCAGTCAACGACATCATAGATTGTGTTCAACTATGTCAAGTCCAATGAAGCATAGCATGTTTAACGCAAATTTTCTCTAGTACCTTCGTCGGCTTTGTGCTAATGATCCGGCAACCAAGGGCGAGCCCTGGCTGATAGCTACGATGAACGACTGGTGATACATGACATACCTCCCTACGTAATATCTAAACGTTATTCCTGTTATACCCAAGCGACTCACACTGTAAAAGAAAACTTCCTAAAATGTTTAGGAAGTTATTATCCCAGACACAGTATGGGACAGCTACCTTACTTCAGTCTTGTAAATATGCAAACTTTTACAGTTGTTACAATACAAGTCTGGTAACTTCAGTATACACTTGACTGTTTTATAGAAAAGTTTAAGAGTGATACAATAGAGGTCTGGGAAATAATTGTACCGTACCTACTTTCTTAGCGCTCCTATACGCATGTCTTACAAACTATTTTTTAGAGTGTAGGTACAGGAGAGCAGATTCTGCCAACAACGGGGCGGTCTTCCGCTTGAACGTCTCTAGCAGATTTGCCCTGTCCGGACAAACCTCGTGATTTAATAGAACCTCCTTACGTTGAATAACAGCGATGTGCTACGAAGTGTCTAAAGTCGCACAACCACGAACACACAAAAGAGCACCTGCAAGTCAGAAGATATCTTTCCATTGCGTTGCATATAATTACATCGTATAGCGCCGCGCCAACATGCCTTTCTTAAGGCCTCGCTCTTTAGTTTTGCAGTCGTTTCGAAAATATTTTTAATGAAAATGAATACATAATATATCAAAAATTAATTCTTACAGTTTTAACCCTTATATATCATCGTTTGTATCTGAATTTTTCTGTTGCAATACACGAAACGGATTTTTAGATTTTTGCCCCTGAAATATTACATATTTTGTTGTCAAAATAAGGCAAAATGAAGCAAAATATTTTTTTCTAGCACGCGGTTCATTATTTAAAAAAACGCTCTGGCAAAATTGTGTATCGTATGACTGTACACAGTCTCAAATTTTTTCAAAGAATTTGGTTAAAAAAATTTTTTTTTCGAGTTATTTGAAATTTTTTGAAATAAATGAAAGATCATGGCCTTAAACGGGATCGAGGGAGCGATAAGGATAACACTAGCACGCGTTAATACAGCTGGCAACTACACAATTTTACTGGCGGGTAATGCGTCGCAAATCTCATTGTATACATAAAAACGCCGAGGTGAAATTACCTTACAAGTAATGAAAAGCAAATTGCACTTACATGTAAATTAAAATTACTTATAGTGACGAAATAAACCACGACAGTCATGTAATTACCCTTTTAAATGAACGAAAAAAAAAAACTCTTTAAAACATGACAAACGGGGATTTGATCCCACGATCTCCGGATTGTAATGCGAGCCTTACCACTGGGCTGCCCATTACAGTGGCCAAAGGCCGCAATAATAAATATATTTAATAATATTTTTACAGCGTTCTCGTAGTCCAGTGAACGAAAGCAGACTACATTTTCATGTGTGTCAGTAGAAGAAAATAAGTTTCCTCTTACAATCCGTCCACGAAATTTATGTGGGACTACAACAAGATATAATTAAGACTGCTTTAAAAAGTTCTAATTTTACCGTGAACAGTCAACAAATATTATTCTACTATGACAAACAGTTTCTTTGTTACTTATGAAGTGTTTAAGCAGAGAGTAACACTGTTATTTCTGCAGTGTTCGAGCAGAGAGTAACACTGTTATTTCTGCAGTGTTC
>PNEQ01130887.1:17660-48370 GCA_003012365.1 Medauroidea extradentata | reverse complement strand
CCGTCGGGTTCGAGCTCTATCGACGTTTCTTCGGAAACACATTTCACCCCTTTTCACCCCCTTAGAGGTCGAATTTCGAAAAATTCCTTCTTAGTGCTCGCCTACGACCTGAAGGGAACCCCCACAAAAAAATTTCACGATTCTAGGTCCAGTGGTTTGGGCTGCAGTTTGATATGTCAGTCAGTCAGTCAGTCAGTCAATCAGTCACCTTTCAATTTTATATATATATATATAGATGAAGTAGAACTGCACGAACTTTATGAAAAGATAAATAGAGCCAGACTCGTTAAGTGTGCTAACATTACTTATGTATTACAAATGACACACAGTTCCAGTTATACTATACGTAATAATTAACTATTTATCCACTGAATTACCATATGCAACATTGCGGTATGAGACATGGCCACGGTGTTATTGGGAATCAGTGGTAAAATAGCAATTTCACAGGGTATACATTTTTAATATAAGTATTTTAAAGGATAGTATTGGACGTGCAGTGCCGCGAATACAACTGTCGTCATAGGGAAGCATTTACCATTGTTATTAAATAAATAGTTTACTATCAGAAGTGTCATTTTAAATTTGTACTTCGTAACAGTTATAAGGGACTATTTTATAGAATATACTTATTGAATATTTTGTTTGGAATCGATAGCTTAAAAATTGGTACATTGAGAATACATTTACTTGAACACTGATTCTGTATTAAAACTCCATGTGTCTCAAGCTAGACAGACATAGTCTTTAATTACATCGTGTGTTAGCAGCGAAAGATATCAGCTTACCAGTGAAGAAGTGAGGATGGTTCTACCAGACAACAACACACTGAAGATTACAGTAGCGCTCTGTGACAAGTTATCTGCGTGCTTACATAACTTACTCTTATATAACCAGACAGCGAGGGTGGACTTTGTGCTGGCTGATTGCCCCATAGTTACTCCTTATACTCTATGGATGTGTTCTAGGAGACAGTTACAGTAATCTAGAAGAGAAAATTACACTATTATTAACACTTGTAATGAAGGATTCTCTCTTTGACTGCCGAGTGTGTAGTATGTTGAATAATATGAAAACGTGGCTCTGTGTAGCACTACACGTTTGCCATATTTACCAATTAATAAGAAGTGTATTTAATATTTTCTTTATTTACACATATATATAAAGAAACACTCACGTTTGTGTGGATTAATTTCAACAGACCAACACACAGTGACACACAGATTGGACGGTTGTCCCACAACCCTCTTCTTCCTTCGGGAAGTATGCAACAATATGCTTACCCGGTGTCAGGTTGCATCTTTACTGTCCAAAAAATACCACAAGCTGGCCACGTACCATCCAAACCCTGCTACTCTGGCTTCTGGTACATTTTTGGTATATTAAGTAGGATGTTGTTTATATATATTTTGTTTAGTCTTTCGCTTGGTTGATTTTCCAATTTTATTTGTTAATAGTAGTAGGTTTTATGTTGAGACTACATAGACAGTACAGTAATGGTTTTAGCTATTCTATATGTCAAGTTACATCTTAACTATCCAGAATACACCACAAGCTGGCCACGTACCATACAAACAACAATACTATGGCATTTAATACATTTTTGGTATATAAAGTGGGATATTATATATTTCATTTATTGGTTAGACTTTGGCTTGGTTGATTTTACGTTTTTATTGGTTAATGCTTGTTGTGTTCTTAGGTAATAAAATAGTTATTTTCGTAATTTTAGAGAAATGGACTAGTCTATTTAGAAAACTAAAATAATTTAATTTAAGTTTTAGAATTCCTCCGCACTAGATTTGCTTAATCTGATTTTATTTAGGTGAGAATTCTCGCAAGGAAATCTATTTGTATAGAGTTTTGGTGTTGTGTAATCCGTAATTTTTGTCTGAACTTGATTCTCGTATAGTTAATTATTAATTAATTGGTTTTTTGACAATTTTCGGGACAAATCGAATTAAAAATAATCTGCTGTTCACACCGGATTTTTTTTCTCGCTAAATATTGTGTGAATTTAAAGTCATTCTTAATTTTTAATTTTTTTAATCATTCTAAGAATTTTAATTTGTCTTTAAATAAACAACCATTGTCATAAAACTGTCCAACTGTATGGCATACGAAACAAATTACCGTGACCTAGCCATGGTGAAGATTAGCATACGTAGAAAAATGTGTGTTTCAACGGTCATAATAACGATTGAATAATTTGTACTGCAAACCTTGAGCACTTGTCTTTCATACTTGCAACAATTCGTTTAATGTGCAAAATTAAAAAATGAAAGTTTTCACTCGTACTCTGTGTCTGCAGACAACAATCTAAACGATGTAGACAAACAAAAAACCTGCGGAACAACGCTTTGAAATTACATACATAATACAGAATATGTGAAAGAGCTAATACTTTTGATATATTCTCTCACATAGATATTTGTGTACGACAGAAAATTCGCTCATAATTATTTTCTGTGGGTAAAGTTAGGTTTTATATCCTTCACAAGTTAAATTGCTAAGAGACTGAATGCCGAAAATAGGAAATGAACGTTTTAAAATATAGTAAGCAGCAGGAAAACCTTACTTGCAGTAAAGAGAGACAGAGAGGGAGACAGTGTTTGGTCAGCGCTTAACATCGGATTCTTCAGCGCCGGTGAGGGGTTACATGACGGTGAGTACATTGAGTGGTCAGTATGGGACAGCGAAAGTGATAAAGGGCTGGGGGAAGCAGCAGATCCCCGAGAAAACCCGCCGACCAAAGGCATCGTCCGACACGATTCTCGCATGTAAAAATCCGGGGACCGTAACCTCTGGAAATCGAACCCGGATCGCCTTGGTGTGAGGCGAATTGTCTGACAACTAGGCCACCGCGGACACCATCTGCAGTAAGGAAATATCTCTTCAGACATACAGCGCAGTGAAATAATAATGAAAAAAAAAAAAAGAACGCTGATAACATGTGTGGCAAAGGTCATGGAAGCAAGTCTGACTGGCAACTTCCTACAGCTTTGTGACAATAGCGGAGCTAGCAGCAGGAATTATGCTCTTGTCGACAATATACACTAATGTTAGCGTGCCACGTCTGGGTGGTTATAATTGTTGGCACTTGGTGTTATATGATTGAACTGATGCACGTGACTGCGCACAGGAGCCTCTTGTCCCGCCCGTAGCAATACTGTATAACACCGTGTCTCGAACATTTAGTGTGTGCTCTGTGAGACGTTTGTCACGACTGATGTTTCCTGAATGACATATACACTCCTAGACGATTACTAACTGCGGACAATTGTCAACTGTGGCGTGTTGATAACGAAGTAACTCAGCTCTAGTCTGTTCACTTGCCCTGGTGTTCTAAACTGATAATTCACCAACAGTCATTCTTGTAATGTATTGAGACACTGAAGTCTTAAAACACATTGAAAACACGCGGATAAATTTACTTAGCCGTTAACACACAGCAGTGAATTAACACGTGTGTTTATATAGCCGTATGTAGGCTATACAGCGAAAATCGCCTAAATGACATTTGCCGCAATCATATGTCTTGAATATCAGTAAAAAACATAATAAACTAGTTTCTTTTAATCTAGGGTTATGCATGGAAGAACTTTGTATCATTTTAAATCAATATAAGTTAAAAATTATATATTTATTCGACAAAAGATTTTTCGGTATTACACATTATTTTTGTATTACAAAATGTAGGATTGTAGTTTCATTTGATTTTATAAGTTTTATTAGTCATTTGATGTAGAAGGGAGTGAGATGAATAATAATAAATGTCTCACGAAGTAGTAAGAAACGTTAATCTGGTTGCAGTTCGTGAAATCAGGCACAAAAAGCGTATTTCTCAATTTGTAAATAAAAGTTCCGATTGCGAACAGAAGAAGTAACGGCCTAGACGTAATGAATGCGTTACTTTACCGCCTATTTATAGTTTAAACAGGTTTTCCCGCATACTACGTAGTGTATTTATCAACCAGGTCAAGGTGATTATATGCCTAAAAAAAATCTCTGAAAACTCTGTACTGTGGTTCACAAACATATTTTATGAGGTCATAGCTGGCGGCCTATGCTTTAATGAGAGTGTTTATATATGTTTGAAAATGTTAAAAATTCTATTAATTTGGCGTTATTGAGTTCTTTTTAAACTACAACGTCAAGAAGAAACAAGACATACTGTTCAAACGTATCACAAATAATGTCAACTTGACAGCGTAAAAGTGCAACCAACGAAAGAAAATTTAAAAGTTTTGTTGTTCGATAGTTCATATTCAGGCTTCTCTGAACATAAAAGAAGTCAAATTATCAGGAAACAAACTTGAATTTATCTCATCAGGCAAGGTTTCAAGGGGAGGTACGCACAGAATCTTCAATTTATGATCCTAGACTCTGTCCTCAGAAGTACAACCCGGGAAATTCCAGCCAGGCTTGAAGATCTGTGAAATCTCCCCTACACAGTAATTATACAACTTAGTTTAACATTGGTAATACCAGAAGCAGTTTGGATCAGGATTAATTCAGCTCAAGACGACCCCGAGTCACTTCTCCAAATCGACTTCTTTCATCATAGATTCAATATCAGAACATTTAGCTGGAATCTACTTCAGTTATGTCAGGACTTGCAAGATCGATTCTCACTTAAGTGCACTATATAAATCTTTTATTGTTGCTTTATTTAAAATAATTCCATTATGTTAACAAGATTAAATTTTATGCCCGTTTTCAGTAACAATTAGTTTTTCTCAATAAAAAGAAAACATTTCTATGGTTCACCATCTTAACATTATGTTCAGAAGCTGAAATTATTGTTACTATAGTTATTTGGAATTAGTGAATTACATATATTTATATATTTAAAGGTAATTGATTTTCTGGTAAAATAATTTCCAAGCAACTTATTTTGACAGGCGTATGGTGAGTGAAACATACACAATTTCGAAAGCTATTGAAAAATAGTAAATTTAGCTATTTATGTCAAGTCGTGAAATTTTTTTGAACAATTGTTTTTAAACTGGGCACGTACGAAACACTACAAGTCCTAAAGATATTAGACGCAAATTTTCAAACAGAAGGGTTTTATTTAAATTTGTTTCGAACACTTGTGTATTTATGAGTTCAACTAAGTTTAAACTTGGCTTAAAAATATTAAATTGTAAAATTCTCCTATTGGCCGACATTTTGGATGAGAGCGCGGTGTTAAAACTTAAGCTTTATACATTATATTTGATACTACTGCACTGATACATGACAAATATTACATTAATAAATACTATAGAAATCAATTTTAACATATTTGTTTAATTCTTTCCGATATGTTTCATTTTAAAAGTCACCGATATATTTTTTTATAAAGTGCAACAATTGTCATATAATTCAACTGAATACACTGAAATAAACTTCGTATGAAAAACGTACCAATAAATGTTGAACGGGTACTTTTATGTAATCTATATGTAATTTGTAATGTTAAGTAGCTCACGAACGAAAAAAAATTATAATATCATACTGCCATACGTGTTTTTAATTAATCCCGCTTAACTCCTAAATCAATGGAAATATTGAAATGATTTTTGCTTTAAAGTAAATCATACGTAAATATCAAAAAAGCGATTTCAGGATTTTTCGAAATTCGTCCTTGAAAGCTGTTTAAAAAATAAAATGTGTTTTCAAATAATCATCTGTACCGCTTATACCAGTTGAGATATCGAGACGATTTTTTGATAAGAATGAAGCTTTTGAAAATATCTACAAATCAAATTAAATATTTTTTTGAAATTCGAAATTAAGGATGTGAAAAGCAGTAAAACTTTACAGACTTCCGAAAATAGAGAACGATCACGGAGAAATAATCCAACAGTTGCCAAGCTACTCATAAATAAAAACCTTTTTGTACTGTAGCCTGTACATAAGAAAGAATTATCACGGCCTGCCTTTAATCATTTTCTCAGGTACTGTATAAAGATTGTGGTGTGGGAGTGGTGGGGTTACGGGTTCGTATCCCGTGCAAGACTTTGCGATGGGAATTACTATGACATCATACGAGCATATTGCGCGCGCTCTTTACACTGAGCTAAGACAATTAATAGTTCACTGTTATTGAGTACGCTAGCTGTTATATGCCTTCATCACATAATTTACCCAGAGTTACTGTTCACATTTAATAATTTCACGCAGGCAAAGCCGCAGACAGGCCAGCTAGTGTGTGTGTGTGTGTGTATGTATGTATGTATGTATGTGTGTGTATATATATATATATATATATATATATATATATATATATAATATGCTAATAACCATATAACCTATTAACTATAAATATGGCAATTAGATTTAACCTATCATACGGTTAACATATTTTTAAAGTATATCGGAATTTATTTCAAAATAATATCCAAAAAATTTGTTTCGTTTAGTTTTATCCTCAATTGAGGAAATAGCTTATTAACTATGTTAAAAAGTGAAGAAATTGCACTCAGCACATAACATTAGGTATTAAGTGCTGCTGAGTGACATGATGTGATAATGGAGCAGTGCTTGAATAAAGGGTGGGGGAAATACCCGAGGAAAGTGCCGACCAGCGGCATCGTACATCATTATTCCTACATGTGCTACAATCCTGGCAACAACACCGCCGGGGATTGAACCCGGGTCGACATGGTGGGAGGCGGGTGGCCTAGCCACTACAACAACCGCAACCTTCAACCAGTTTGGTGCTTTTAGAATACTTTCCGAAGGAAACAGTAGGCTTGAAAGATCACCTGCCTGGCTGTGTGAGTCTGTGTGTGTGAGTGGGCAAGAGTGTAAATTGGTGTGTATGCATTTCTGGGTGTGAAGGGATGTGTCTGGAAAGTGCAAGAGTGTCTCTTGGTATACCGAGTTGTGCCGCAGTGTGTTGGTGTGCAAAAACATACTAACTTACTAAAACTTGTTCTTGCCATACTTCAGTGTAAGGAATTTATTTTAATTGTCGGGAACATTCGGAAGAGTTGGTGACTGTAAGGAAGGTTGGAAGGTTAAGGAAGTGACGGGAAGGGCAGTAAGGAGAAGGTTACAGCTTGCCACACTGCAGTTTCTCAATTGCTTGTTATATTATTATTTTTGTTAGTATACCATTTTATTACTTTCTGTACTTAATGATTGATTAGCAGTAATGAAGCAACATTTTAAGTACATCCGAATGTTAAATTTGGAGGAAGCTCCAATAAACAAAACTCGTATTTAAATATAATAGACTGTACAAGTTTAGCTATCATTTGAGCATCATATTTATATTCTATCTTTTGTGCATTTTTTCTTTCATTGTACGTTTATAATATAGTTTCATATTTTTTGGATACATTTTTACATCATAACATGCTGCAATGTTTTTATTTATCACTAATAAAGTTTAAGACATTTTTGTGTTTGTTAATAAATTTTGTCACTTGCTTTCAGGTGCCGTGCCCGAACCAGTTTCTAACACAACTGTTGCCTTCATTGTAGGTTATTCAGTATATCATGATGATTATATTAGTTCAACTCCATCAATCAAAGTTTCTGCCTAACTTAATACTGTAAGAGATAGTTAAACACCTGAAAGGAGCGTAGTTTATCATGTATTCGTTGTGACTGTGATGAAGCTCGAATTAAACCGACTAAAAAGTTTAAAGGTTGTGCACTGTGGGTGCCGTCTTACGAACTTACCAGTGTCAACTTTATCGATTACTTCAGCTGAGAGCCTCGCTAATCGACTCCCACTCCTTCCTACCCCTTTTCCCCTATCAGCCCCCCTCCCTCGCTCTTCTTGTGCAGTCTGCCTCTTTCCCTCCCCTCCCCTTAACTTGGACAGCTGGCAGCAAGGGCGACAGACTTTTCCTCTTCCCCATCCCACTGCAGGTCATCGAGGAAAATTAGGTAACCTTCCACTATGTGGAGTAGTGGTTTTTTCTTAGTTAGATAATTTTTGCAAAGGTCTGTATGTTTATTCCAAATTTAATTAGCTCCAGTTATTATCATTGTCAAGGAAAACGATCGCGGAATATTTTGTCAAATCCTTTTAACCTTCTGGTTCTTTACTCGTCATGCAGACTATTTAACTTTTAATGATAACCCTTTAGGTTTTCCCTTTTATTTTTTTGCTGTATTTAAGGCTCGATAGCCTTTCCCTTGCATAACTATTTCTCGCTTTCATGCATCTCCTTACGTCCATTTGGACTCTATTTTATCTCTTGTTTGTTCGTAAGGTTCATGGTATTGATCGCTTGAATCGAGTATGAAATTTTCTAGTAGCTGCTTCAAATCTGGTCCGAGTTTTGTACTAAACATTTGGTATGTAATTAATTAACCTTATTGCTTCATGACCCTATTGGTTAGTATTTTACACTTTGCAAGAAACAATTATTTGCTTAAGGAATTATACTGTGGGAGGACATTCGATTGTTTAGTCGAATATTTTGTGTTGTTGAATGTGGACGATTTGTGCAATTCAGGCAAAATGTTTAAAGACTAAATATTTGTGTGTCTTGATTTTCATTGATCTAGACAACTGTCAACATATTTCTGTGATTAGAAACAGTAAATTTGTGGAAGCTTCTCTGTTCTTTCCACTAAGTCAATTACATAACACAATTATGTAACA
The DNA here is from genome assembly GCA_003012365.1 of Medauroidea extradentata. Classification (NCBI taxonomy): domain Eukaryota; kingdom Metazoa; phylum Arthropoda; class Insecta; order Phasmatodea; family Phasmatidae; genus Medauroidea; species Medauroidea extradentata. The sequence goes on along the minus strand of PNEQ01130887.1, from coordinate 39,756 downwards.
CAAATTACATAAATAAATTTAATTTATTTATATAATTTGCGTTACAAATTTTAAGCTTATTTATCTAACTCATGTCATATATTTTAAGCATAATGGTGTATTGCCGTAAAGATATATAAATATACAAATTATTTAATGAGTGTTTTGAACTTGAATTTGAGGTCATGCTGTTTTTCCTAATATTTTTAATTATTCAATCTACAGATCCATTCTCATGCCTAACCTTTGTAACCTATAATTTGACAATGACATCTGGTCTATTAGGCACACATTGTATGCTCGTTTTTGGAGATGTACTGCATTTAACTTTGTGTAAATTTAATTGTATTTTCTTCACGAACTGTCACCTGGGGCTTCTCCTTGGGTACAAAATAAATATTAAGTTTTGTGTGAAAACATTCTGCAATTTAATTGAATGAGTGTATTTAAGTTATTACTCTCTCCATTTTGTAGAAATGGAAATTATTACCTTTTTAATTACGCATGTTAGACTGAAACATTATTATTGACAAGACAACGTAAGGACAATAGAAAATAAAAACAAACGAAAAACAAGCCATAATTTGCAGTTGTCAACAAAATATTAAATACAAAAATTCTGAAATATATATACATTGTTAGAAGTAGTGCCATAATCATGGACTGGTGTCTCTATTGGCCAAACGTTGACAGTCCTGTTAACTTAGGGGCCAGCCGCCCATCGTAAATTTGGCGCTAGTTATAGTTGTTTAAGTTTTTTCCGTTGTTAATTGTTATTAAATGGCGTCGTAGCTAACCAATCTTTCAATACGTATTTTCAGTTTCTTTTAGACAGAATGCCGAGAAATTGTTGTGTACCAGGTTGTGAAGTTTGAGCAGCAATTCAACACATGTTCCCTGTTGTTAAGGACGTGTGTCGGCTCGACGAGTGAAAGAGACGCGTCTATATTTACGTACGTTTCAGCAACGCACAAACCAGGACATTATAAAACACTAAGGATTTACCATTAGCTCTTCAGTGAAGATTTATTCCTCCCTGCTGTAAAGAGGTTGACCCAGAATTCTGTTCCAGTTTGGATTTACAAGGTACGTTGTACGGTATATTTGTATTTGCTTGTAAAGCCCGTGCTACATTGACAGTAAAGTAGCCGTATAAAAATAACCGTAACCGCATCGTAAGAAATAGACAGGTTTCTATCCCTGTTACGGTCTTACGGCGGCTAAGTAGCGATACGGTGTGTTGTAGCATGCATCTCTCAAATGTGTTTGTTCAATTTTTACGGTTATTTCTTACGGCGAATCTAGCACGGCCTTTAGCGTATTTGGTGTCAGCTTCTGTTGGCTGCTAAGTGGCGTGGCAACTATTCTGTAATTGAGGGGGGTGCATTATAAATAACTGCTTCTACTCTTTTGCTGTGCGGACTGACACTTAGGGTGTTATGGTCGACGTTTCTAACTATAAATAAATACTTACGACACGCTAAAATTTAAATGTAATTGAAGGACTTTACTTAATAGTTAGTGGACCGGACGTGTGAGACGTGCTGCAGCATGGTACGGAAAGTATTTTTTCTTGTATAACTATTACAAATTACTCTAATGCGTTTACCTACGAAAATAAGACACAATTCAAACGGGACCCTATGATATAAAAAATGCCGTCCGCTTCTTAAAAACATGTTTCCCAAGTTCCTCTAAAGTGATTTAAATGGTTTTTTCACGTTGTGAAAAATTATCGATCGTAGTCGTAGATCGAAGCCATAGAAACCTGCATTGGACTTGACCACAAACTTCCCACAAATAAAACAACAGGGTCATCGCTTGAAGTCCCGTTGTTAAACACATTCTACCGAAAACAAAGCACGCTAGTTTAGTCCTTCGTGCCTAGAGGCGATGAGGTGTTTGACGGACGTCATATTCGACTTATCGCCTTCCCCGTTTCTGTGTCTCTAACGTAAAGCGAAAGCTACCGTTCACTATCCCTTAAGGGGTCAAAATCGCACCTTGCTATTCCCCTCTCCTGATGGCACAGCCGAGCAGATATTTTTTTGTGTGTCGGTTAAAGTGTGTTGGAATTTATTAAAAAAATAATTAAAATAATAATCTACCTAGCACTCACTGTTGGGTGTAAGTTAAACACAGTATGCTCTTTTACATTGCTGCGATAAATTACCTTGGACAAGAATAGCGTTGTGTATTTGAGGTTTACTTAAGTTGTTACTGATTTTAATAAAATGATATAAATAAAATTAAATATCAAATGAATGGGCAGCATACAATTAACAAAGAATTTATTTTGTTATTTAATTGGTAATATGAAATGTGTAATAAACTTCAAATGGAATCGTGATGGGCTATGAACACACATAAAACTTAATTTTAAGATAAAAGAATAAAAAACATTATATATAACGAACAGCGAAATTCAAGGATAACCAAAATACCTAGGCTGTAAAAATTCTCATGTTACATAAGTAAGGATTGTTAGTCACAGTCATAACACGGTAAGTTAATTTGCCTTAGATAAGATTGCTATCGTTTTTAGGGGTACAGTTCATTTATGAAAAATGTTTTTATGGATGTCACAAGTAGTCAGACGTCAAGAACATTGTAGTTTTCAAACTTCAAATTTTTTTCTTTTTTCGTTAGGTTAGATTAGGTTTAGTTTTGGATAGTTTACCAATAGGTTTTTTATTATTCGTTATGTTATATAAAGTTAGGTTTCATTAATTGTGCGAACAAGTAATGTACTGTGATACACTTAAAGACACCTTAAGCTGCAAAAAACGCGCTACAAATAATAATACTAATAATAATAATTCACTAGCAAACAGGCATACTGTAACCTCTTCCTCAATCCCCTCCTAAACTCTCCAAACCCCCTTCACTGTTTCCAAATCTTCCGAAAGTAACGTCCACTCCCTCACCAACTCCCTAAGCATTGAATGCATACCAGGCTCCTTTCTGCTCCTTTTCTGAATGTTGTCGTTATCCCTCTTCCTCTACTCTTCCTTAGTTAACAGGCAATCTAACTTATCGCAGTTTCCCTCTCCATTTACCACGTTGTAGTCCTGACCAGCCTTTTCTGAAACACGTTCCATTTCAGTTCCTTCAGTATCAAAATTCTCTTCATCCTCACCAACCTATCTTTGCCTTCTCCATTCATCCTTCACCCGTATTTCTGCCCGTCTTTGCGTCAGCTGCCGCATACTTATTGTTACATATAACTCTGTCAGTTCCGAGTCTCTTGTGCGCAGGTAGGCAGCACACTTAATTTTTAATGGTTTACATTTTAATACCAACTAGAACGGTTTATTTGTTTTAGGTAACAAAAGGACTGCACCACCTGTGAATGATTAAATTTTTTTTAAGACTGAACATATATGCACATGTCAGAAATGTAAACTGCTCCTTAGTGTCCACAGAAAATTATATGCAACTGCAAAAATATAAAAATGTATGGCAAACTGTCATTTAAAGAAATGGTTGGATAAAAAAAATTCTCGTAGGACACCAAGGAAATTTTCCCATTCAGTAACAAAGGAGTGAAGCGTAATTCATGGCTGCTCATCTGTTGGGATTTTCCACTTGGCTACGACCTGCTTAGCTTAACCACCTATCCACTGCCTACTGGACTTCAACACCTGTCCGCTGACCTGCTGAACTTCAACATCAGGCTGCTTTGACCGACTGGGCTTTGCCACTTGCTTCTTGACCTACTGGACTTCAACACATGGCTGCTTGTTTGTTTTCTTCATGTAGGTTATTCACCAAGTCTGCGTTACTTTTATCCATTCAGATTAGTATTATTATTTTTTGTTGTTTAATTACAAACAAAACTTCCTAAGTAATAAATAAGGTTGCACCATATACTCAAATTTAATCTTGACAAGGTGGGTTTCAAAACTACTACCTAAAGTATGAATGACATATAGGAGCCTAGGCACTACATATACAGTGGTCTGGTGACATAACATGTTGAAAAAATTCACAGTGGATAAAGACTTCGCAGGCTACAATGTCACGTACATAAACACAAAGAAAAAAAATTGAATTTAAATAAAATTGCTGAAATTTAAAATACAATTTTACAAACCAATACGTTACTTTTTTAAAAACATAAATATTTAATTTTTACGTTTGACATACCTGATTTTGTAGCCTATAGCATTGTCATTCACTGTGAATTTTTTGTTTGGTGATTGAGTTGGTTTTAGTGTAGTCCTTAAAACGGAAACTTGCAAATTTTGGCTTTAACGAGTCATTACTCAAAAACTATGCGAGATAAAAAATTTTAATGAGAGAAAATTTGGTCACCTTTTGTGTCTAAAATAAGGAAAAGACTGGTACAAATATACAAATAAGAACATTGTGATGAAAATTGCAGTACACCATTCCCTTTTATATTCAGATTTACTATTTTCAAATTTGCACAGTCCTACTGTTTATTGTCAATTTATAAACAGTGTGCACTCAAAAAATTATAAATTTGCAGTTAACAATACAAATTCCGATATATGTGGCATTGCGAATCGCTATATGACACCGTGTTAACGAAACACATGTCTGCTGCAGTACGTTCCCATTATTTGGTGGAGCATTAATTAATTTATTTATGTTGTAATCTCAAGATCTTTAATATTATACATTTGCCCCTTTTAATTCTGATTTTGGAGTTCAGTTTTGATGTGTAACATTTTAGCAGAAACCGACCCCAGTCTTGTTGCAACTGTACGTATCAGTAGATGTATCACGATAGAGGTGGAGGTAAATTTGTTTTGCTTTTGTTCCAGTTTGTTTATTAACATTATTATAATCTTAGCTGTATTTGTATTTGAATGAATAAACAATATAAATATGTGTGTTACAAGTAGTTTTTATGTTTATTATTTTTAGCCTCATCTTGTGGATCTAGAGTATGACGCAGAACGCACTTGAAGGAATAGTTTTAAAAAGGTTTTTCTACAGTGTCGATTAAATTTACATTTTGCATTACGAAGTAACAGCATCAAAATGTCAGGGTGTACGGAAAAATTAACTAACGTACTTATTAAAACTGCTGAAAATGTTGTACACTACTGTCAGAGGTGATACTTACCTTTCTGAGCAGAGATGTCTGGCTTAGAACGCTGTGCTACCTATGTTGATTGGCTTCATAGGAAAGAAGATAAAATGAAATTGTTACTCCACATGACAGGTTAAAATGTGATAGTTGACATTTCTGTATGTGTATGCATGTATGTACATATACAAGTTAATCACATCATAAGTAAGTATGGTACTTCTTAAGCAAGTAGGTAATATATGTGTTCGTACACAAACGCACACGCACACACACATAGAAAATTTGATTGTGTTTTATAATTTTTTTTTCTTTTTGACATTTTTATATGAACTACCCAATTTGCAAAGTCGAATAAATAAAAACTTGTAAAGTCAGTACAAAATAAACTGTTATCTGTATACATGTAATACAATTTATTAACTACTGACTCCAACAAAATTGTTACTAGAACATTGCATTATATAAGTATTAAAAGAAAATAATTTTCGTATATATATATATATATATATATATATATATATATATATATATATATATATATATATATATATATATATATATATATATATATATAATGTGTGAATATGTGAATGTTAAATCGATTTTTTAAAAATATTTTTTATATAATACTCGAGTCGCAAATAAAATCTTGTTTGAAGTATATGGTTAATAAACTGTGTTACATGCATATAAATAACAATTTGCTAACTACTAACTTTACAAATTTTTATTTTGACTTTGCGACATGAGTAGTTCATAAAAAATTATCAACAAAAAAAATATAAAACACAAATTCAAATTTCCCGCCTTCCCGAACAATTCAAATTCAAATTACCAGCCATGTCCGACGCTAATATTAAGTTCAAGGGCCAACCGCATACGCAGGTCTTACTCGGTCAAAGATATTAACGTGCGAGATACCTATCTAGGAACACCTTCTTTGTCTATGGGCATAACCACGGCCGTAGAAGAACAGGTCTGACACTCGCCTGGATATTTGACCCCCTTGTTGTTTGGCTGTAGTTCACCAAGTTACCGAGAATATTGTCTTTTATTGGCGCCGATGTTAGGGCGGTCGGACTAAACTCCGCCCACTTCCTTTCCGCTATGATAAACAATTTATTAAAACGTATTTTTTATCAATTTATGAAATACTTTCTTCGTTCACAAATTTAAGAAAAGGCTTCAGCAATGTTTATTTACTTTATAAATTTAACAATGGAAAAAAGTGGACGGAATTTGAGTCCGACCGCCCGGAAAACAGCGCCAAAAAGTACGACATTGGCGGTAACTTGACGAACTACAGCCAAACAACAAGGGGGTCAAGCAAAATACATTGTTAGATAGGCGAGTGTCCAGACCTGTTCTTCTACGACCGTGGGCATAACCTACATTCAAAATACTGTTCAACTAGTCATACATCCCCAGACCGTTAAATGTACATCCTTTTTATGTAAAGAAAACACGTTCATAGTTGCAGGGATGCAGAATTTCAGATCGCACGAAAGAGGTTCAGGGAAAATCAGTGTATTTCAAGGGAAATATTTATTGGGAAAAATACAGGATCTCCACACAATGGAGTTGCTGCACTCACATACAAGCTGTGCTGTTGCACATCAACCATCCTTTAACTTTTATTGATTTTTCTTAATTTTTAACTTACTGTTTTTACTCCTTGACATGTAGGCTATAAAATTATGCAATAATTTAGGGGGAAATGTTGAGCCAAAATAGTGTAATCTGGGTGTATGGGCTATTGGTCTCTGGAATATTTTCTGCACTCCTGCGGAGATCAGTGCTAACAATATCAATCCATCCTGAAAGTTGACGCAAAATGTCTGTGATAGTATTTATCAAAAAGCTCAAGTTACAAATATTAAACTCTAACAGATTATCGCCTCTTTCAGTTGAATGAAATGCTAATATAACACTGCTGCATGTTCAATGTGACATTGTAGCCTATTTATGTTTTTTTCTTTAACAGCGAAATTGATGAGGGTATGTAACTCGTATATAATTGATGTTTTTTTTTCGAAACATTTTTATGTCTCTACTATGTCAGTCTGTTGATGAGAGAAATTTTGAAACATCCATTTATAAAGTGGATTCCCATTTTTACGAGACTTTATAGTGGCACAATAATGCTCGTAACTACTAAATATTATGTCCTAATTAACAATATATCTAGGTTTAATGTATTTAAAAGAATTTTTAGAAAAAAAATTTACCAAAGTCATTAGTTGAAGCGCAAATAAATATATTGTAGTACGCGTAGAACATTTTTTGTGGTTAGTTCCAAGCATATTTGAAATATCTAATTAGTAACCTGTAACGGCTTTGTGTCTACGTTTTGCTTGGAAACGGTGGAGCAATAATATGTACAGCTATGTCAAGGTCACATGTTGTACAGTATTCACCACCGTCTTTAAAACATGTCAATATTGGTTACAATTTTCTTCACAAATCATAATTTATTCAGCTGTACATTTCATAATTTGGTGTTATGGTGAGGGCAAAATAAGTCGGTCTTGAGCTACAAAGCATACATATGAGTATGGCAGAGAAATATTGTAAGGCTTCACATATTTTGTAGACGAACATTTCAAGCGGAACACAAACTGCAATAAAAACACCGATGCACAGTTATGTGACTTAGTTATACGACTTCTGCTTTAAATGTACAGAAATTATGGAAGATAATGTAATGCCTAGTTGCACATTTTTACGACTCAGCAGTAAACATTTGTTTATTTGCCACACAATATGTAAATGTACAACCCAGTTATAAAATTCACGCATTTAAAAACAGTTAATTTGTATAATTTGTACTGTAGCTAAAACTTACTACCTATGAGCGTAAAGAACACTTTATTTCTGGAAATGGTAGAAGCATGCCAAAACAAAGAATCATTAAAATTTCCTAAACATTACGCTTATACATTAGAGATTGAAACAAAAATGAAACTAAGCAAGGGCAGTTAGAAAACCTATTTAAATTTAGACTTTACTTCTTAGAAAAAAACTGTCCTTTTTTTTGGTTTGTTGCAGTTGGCTTGCACTACAGGAAGTTTCCAAACGCAGAGACGCTATAAAATTATCAACTTTCGCACCAACCGTTTTGATTGCAGCTAAACGCTACATCTGCACACTGCTAACGTTCTCATTTCGTAATAAACAAACATGTAACCAAAACAAGAAATAGAACACATAACATGAGCGAGAGAAGGCGAAGCTAGTTGCCATCGTTGACTTAACTTCAAGAGAATGTGCTGTTTTTATTATTTGGTTATTTACTACAGATATGTAAAGAGATTTAACTGACGTAAAAGTAGTTAAAGGCCCATTGAACTATCGTAAGCGTAACGCAGTAACTGTTCAAAATTTAATAAAAGTTGATAACTTTATATATTAGTTAATAGCATGACAATTTCTGTAAATGAGCCCATCGTCTTTGCCTTTTCGAGCTTTGCGTATTGATTTAACATAGATATGCTTAGGTGGTTTTATGAATCTTTTTTTTTTTTTTGGTTGCACTGACTGCAAGTTAAGTTGGTCTTCTGTATACCTATATACAGTACTAAGGGTGTCAACTTATAAGTTTTTTTTTGTAATGATGCAGGTACTAATCCATAATATAGATTGAATTTAAGTGCTCTGCCACAGGACACTAGGTTAAAAATGTGAAGTTTTTTCATCATTATAACATTTTATTTAGGCATAAATATAATAATTCAATAAAGGTGTACATAACATGTAGCAAAAATGTACAAAATTTCATGTCAAAAAAAAAAAATTTATCGTTTCACTTTAAAACTGATACGTGCAAACATTGATGTATGTCGCTTTGCTTCTCAAGTCTCTTTTGACAGGTAAAGACTGTAAACAAAACTCGACGGCTGGTAAAATCACATAGTGGCGTATTAATATATCAACATATATTTTCGTACATGAACACTTGAGCACAATCTTAGAACTGTCAAGAAAAGTACAACTTTATCGTGAATACAGTGTACAATTGGCGACTGTAGTGTTTTTCAGAAATATCGTGTAGTGTGAATGTTTTTAGGTCCATGCATATACTGATAAAAACAGTCCCTGGGACACACTGGACTTCTCTGTTATCGCTCTGCCTAAGACCGGCCTGCAAAACTGTCTGACATGTGCCAATATCCGTAACCAGCTGGCAAGCAGTAAATTTAATTAAATTTATTTTAAATTTCCCAACTCACGCCTTGATATTAAAAAAACACCACCTATTGCTTATGCTTGTCTTGCTTTTCTGACTTGAGAGTGTGAGTAATATGAGTATGTTGTTTCTGGGTTGGTAGTGGTGATCAGTCACTCACTTGAAAGTATTTTATGTAAGTTCTTTTCTCAGCTCGAAGGGAAAAGACATTTTATTTCTTCGCGAATAAGTAAAAGTAATTTTTCCGTCTTACTTTCCCTCCCACCACCAAGAAGGTCCATTTTTCTCTCTTTTCATTTCCGAAGCATTACAACGCTAGTTAGTATTTAAAGTTTTAAATTTTAACCATCGGCGTCATAAGCATTTGATTTTTTTTTGGGGGGGGGGGGGGAACGTCACTGGTATAGAAAGTGTACATAAATAACCTACGTAATAAAGGGGTGTGTAGGATTCTTCCACGGGGAAATTTTATATTTTGAGGTGCAAAACGCTGCTATTTAAAGAGTTTCTGCATCAAAATATTTAATATACAACTGAAGAAAATCTTAATCTTAAAAAATCTTAAAAACTACGAAATTTTTTTTTTGGGGGGGGGACGTGTCCCCTCCCCCCCCCCCTTCGTTTTCGACGCCCCTGATTTTAACTAGGATTAAGTAGGATCGTCGAGTGAAAGATTTCCTGATACTACTACTCGTTTGACCAGTCAGGCAACAGATTTGGTGCGAAAACGTGTCAAAGCCAAAAAAAAAAAAATGAGAATCTAGTACTGACGGACAGGTTATAGCTTACTATTCTTTGGAATTTATTTATGAACTTCTGTTGAATTGAGTGTGAACACTTACGCTGGGTTCACAATTAAAAACTTAAGAATTATGACGTGTAGCTAAGAGTTGACTTAAGAATTGAAAGTGTATTTCTTAACGTACCGATTCGCAACAGAACTTAATAGGCCGTGTGAAGTCGTGTGGCGTGTGGGCCAAGACTTAAGAAGTAACATATGTAACGAAAATTTTATATTTTTCCGTAAGAATTAAGGGAACGAACAAATCAGAGCATTCGGGAAGTTAAATAAACATGGCGGATATTTAAATAATATACGTTAAATACGGTGTGGTGCTATATATCATGGATTTGGAATATAATGATCATTCCAAGCTAAATAATGCAGTTAAGCTTATATTTATTTTTTACTTTAACGACAGAATAGCTGTTTGATAAGCTTTTAAAATCCCATTTGTCTGGCGACAACTAGTCGTATATTACTGTTTCGTATACACGGCATATTATTAATTTTAAAAATGTTAATCTGATTTATAAGAAATTCTTGCAAAAATTACAGAAATATAACATGTTTGTTACATGTACACGTACAGGTGCTTAACACATTGAAATACTTCTTTAGAAGCTCTCTGTACATTAAATATTTGGTGGCTAAGAGGTAAAGTTTTGGTTTGCTGACCCCAAAGTTGACGGTTCAAAATTCACTTGGAATACATATTTTTAGTAATTTAAATTTGTTAATTTATATTTGCACATTACGAATAAGTGAAGTTTTTTTGAGTTTATACGTGCAGCATCTGTGTAATGTGACTAGCCGATTATATGAGAACTGTTATTCAAGTAATGAATATGAAGATGCAATTTTTAATTTCTAATTTTTTTTTACATTGGTCTTTCATTTATACCATTCCTTGGCGATATTCTGGACAACTGGCGACGAAATATATTGAGGAATCCACAGTAATTTCACACATTTGAAATAAGCAGAGTAGTCGGGTTCTTATTGGTTGGAATTAAGAATTAACACATTTATTATGAACCAGAATTACTTAAGGCTTTTTTCCATGTGTGTGGTTAACGCTTACTGCATAATTCTTAATTCTTAAGTTTTTAATTGTGAACTAACCTTTAGATGTATAAATACATGGTGACTGTTTTGCAGGGATAACTCTATTATAAGTTCCACAGTGTTGTTGTTAGAGACCAACCCCCAATTTTTAAGCCCAATGATGGTGAAAATGTCTTTTTCTAACAGGAGCGGGCCACAAGTCTTCTGTTTAACTAGGTCCGGGCAGTTTTAGTTGTTATTTTTAAGAAGAAATGTACACTGAACCTACTTAATGTAGACTGATATCAGTGCCTCAGAAGATGAAACTTGAACACACTTCGACCCAACAGTCGATTTAACGTATATAAAAATAATTGTTGTAGGTTCATAAATATGTTTTTATTATTACTGTCCAAGTTTATTTTGAAACTGAAACTTTTGTTTACCTCTAGTGTCATTTTAACAATGTAAACTGTTAGTATTATTTAGTGTCGTAATAATAATTACTATTTTACTGTAGGTAAATTAGTTTTAACAGCATATGCTTAATTTTATTTCATAAATTTCCTGATCACTATGCTGAAGAAATTTTTTTGATGTATTAATCAGGTCTTGTAGAAACTATAAAAAGTGTCTGAATTGTTGTCACGTGTTTATCTACATGCAATACAATGACTTATTTTTACTACAGGCCTTAATAAATAATAAACGAGAAAACCTAGCTTATTTCAATAGAATATTTTTTCTTGGAAATCCTTATTGTGTGTCGCCTTTTGCTATGTACACATTGTTTGTGAAATATTTATGACAAAAAAAAACAGTGCTACTGTAAAAATTATGAACTGTAAAATTTGCGGTCCACCTACGATGCCAACTTAACATTGTTTTAGAAAGTAATGTCATGCAAACAATCTTCAATCTTTGTTAAGATCCTTGTTGCTTTTAACCGTTCATTGTTAATTTTAATGCTGATGTTGTATTAATATACAGACAATTTTTAGAGCAATGCTGTCAGTATAAAATTCTCTTAAAAATTAGTAGGTTTATCTGAATACACAAACACGCAGTAAAAGACTAAAACATACAGGAATATTAATACCAAGCATTTCTAAATATAGTTGGACAGCACAGTTTCAAGTTGGTAAATGTTCCTAGTTTAGAGTAGTTTTCACCTTATGTCATCATTTTAATAACTTAGCTACGATATTTAGCGAAGACCAACTGTATTGCAAATCCACCTACAAGAATGCATGATTGAAGTTTAATTACAGAGAAGTTGGATATATGTAAAATAACTTTTGATTAATTTTATTCCTTTTATTTACAGGAAATTATATCATTAGTACGGTAACAATGAATGAACAGTCGCGTTTTGAATTGATATCATATTTTTTAACTACACAATTTTCAGCACAATCTTGTGTGTTGACGACATAAACCGTGTTATAATTCGCTAAAAGACCGCCATTTAGGTACGTAAATCGACCATTGACCAATTTTCGGGCCAAAAATTTTGGGGATTTAGGGTTGAAATTTACTGAGGTAGATTAGCACACTAAATCCCCAAATAGGTCCGTGTAAGTCTTCCGCTGTTGTTTATTTCAATTGAAACTAATGATAACTATGTACTACAACGAAAGAACATAATATTGACATGTTATCTTGTGTAAAATAAATTACAATACATGTTTATACTGAAACTATTTTTCGTACGTTGTAATAAAGTAAATTGCTAGAGTATTTTTAATTCGATTTTTGTTGAAAAGAGAGAATTACTAAAAAAAGGCATTTTGGTAAGGAACATTATATAGGTACATAATTAATTTTAAAATGATGTTTACAAAAACTAATCTGCTGTAGTTAGCAAGACAAACAATGTCATCCAAAATTAGTTATGTTGTGACAAATAAATGCAAGCAAATAGTTAAGTTTACTTTGTTTAATCAAATATTCGTCCCTTGGATAAATTCGTTATAACAAGAAAAAATTTTACTCTACGCGGGCTAAGAAGTGACTCTTAATACTTACCCTCTTTTAAATTGAAAAATTTGGAGAGCTTTTGCTTCAAAAAATTTGGCCAATCAAGTAAGTCTGCCTTACATATGAAAACCTTTTAAATTATTGAATCATGTGATGTCTAAATAATTTACTTTGTATTATCAAGTGCTACTTGTTAGTTATTTTACATTGTAAAAATAAATTATATAAATTTGGTAACTGTATTCGGTTTTTACACATTTAGCTGTGCACTTTTACATGATAAAGATCTCGATGCTGCTCAAGCCTCCGTTTTTACCTATATTCACCTAAGAATGTTTCTATTTTCAAAAGTATGATAATCATGCTATTATAACTTGTTGTTGAAACAAATCAAATTGTTAATTCTTGTAGTAAGCATGAATGTTAGATACGCAGTACATTCTGTAAATAAAATGTTCTAGTAAAAATTCAACATATATGAAATACCTGTCAAAAATAAGTGAAATATCTGTAAACATGTACAGTCTCTTCAATTAAATTGTGTATATAGTAATAATGTAACTCTGCCTGTCGTGGTGGTGTCCAGTTATTGTAATGTCCCTCATTATCCTTACACATGGTTGCTGTTCTTATAAACAGCCATTAGTGTTACATAAAAGAAAGGATACCTCACAAAAACCAGGTAATTTAAAGTTTCTTGAATGAAATTTTTTGCTGATTTGTTATAAATGAGTAATTTTGTAATATGCGTGCTTTCAATCATATTGTGTCAGCTGAGGACCGGCTAGGTATATATGGTAAGATAAGTGAGCTTTACATCTTGTCGCCAGCAAGTCAATTAGCGAGACAACTTAACGACAAGACTTAGGAGATGAATCGGTAATGGCCTGCATTTAGGAACCATCCCAGCATTTGCCTATTTGGATTAATTGAGGAAAATAATGGAAAACGATATCATAATTGTCTGAGCGAGGAGTTGTAAATTAGTGTCACTGTTGCACCACGTTTTTGGCGGGTATGCATAATTTACTGTAATGCCTAACAGCCCGTACTAATGGCTAAAATGCTGCAATGTTCTGTAATGTACATATCTTTGAGGAGGGTGGGTGGTTGATATTAACACAAGTCATATGAATACGTAACACATGTGTTGGAAACTTTCTGGATTGCTTCTGATGGTGTATCAGAGAGACATGCCAGTCGCCTGACCAACCTGAAGAATAGATGAGATGTGTACAAAACAGTGACTGAATGCAAGAATAGAGCGAAACAAAGTAAGATCCTGAGTAAACCCGCCAGACAAGGGTAATGTCTGCCACATTCCCTATGTGCAAGAAGGGGACCGACTCCACTATGAACCTAACCCAGATTACCCGGGTGGGAGCCAAGCTGCATGACCACTCTGACACCATGGCCCCTAAATAACTATGAGGCTGGTGTGTACTTCATTGGTATATGTGGGCGGACATCTGAGACGCCACTAAGCAAGAATGATACTGTGGTGGTTCACCATTATCTTCTGCAGGACGGAGATGAAGGGGTGGGACAAAGCCCAGTCCTGAACTCAGAGAGGTTACTTTACTTTCTCCCCAGCTGGGAATCAAACCCGGGAAATTTGTCTCAACATTCAAGAACACTAACTACATAGTTAAGCGGTCGGACCAAGCTGCTATGTGATTTATTGACTTCGCATTTGATTTGGAACCCCGTAACAGCCCTCATTTGTTCATTCTGGTGTGTGATAAGTTAAAGGATTTAATAAGACGGATTCATATCCACGCTTAACATATGTAAGCAAGTATGTATGTACGCATATGATTGGTTTAAAAAAACTAAGTATTCAAAGCGTGTGGAAGTTGTGTTGTAACAAAATGCTTTATAACTACAAAATTTTTTTTAACAAAAATACCTTAAAACATCATGAAAAACCGTAAGGGATTGAAAGAAACAAATTGAATTGGATTGCACGTTCGTATTGCTAGTTAAAAACGGATTCACAGCTGCCACTTACCAAATGTGCGTGTTAAGTAGACGGTTCCCTTCAGTAATGTACACATGCTTGGTGTTGATATCGATGCTTGCATGTAGAATAGTTTGAGAGCATTCACTACTTATTTTCTTAGTAATTCATTGCTATGTGGTCATTAGATGACTAGTTAAATAATGCGAAAATGAATTTAACGTATTTTTTATGTTCCTCGGAGATCCTTGTGTCGCCAGTTTTATTTCATTTTATCGTGTTGAATATGTGTGTACGAGATCATATCGCAATCTGGCTTCAAATGTCTGCTTTTTGTTGTTCCTACATTAATTTGGCTTTTCTTAAACATCCACTGCCATAAAACCTTAATTTTAATAATCATAAAAGAAGTATTACAGGACCAACAATCTTACTTTTGAAAACGTGTGTAGCTTAAACTTGAACGTTTAGCTCTTGTGCTATTATTTTGAATATATGACTTTCCAACTGTTAATTGTTAGTTCCTGGGATGTCCCAGCAACCACTACACCTCATAGAATAAGCTCGTCTTGCAGAACAAGCAATGAATCTTGAGTAGATAAATCTTTACGTGAATCAACTTAGTGGGACTAGAATGTCTTGTGGTTAATTCTGCACAGCGACTGGCCTACACATCCTCATGGGTGAAGCGATTGTTACAAGGCCTTTCAAATAAGATTGTACAATCTTAGAAAGGTTTTGTTAACTACAAATATTTGACTCTGTACATGCTAATAAGTGAATATTGTGAATCTCGTTCTCTGATATTCTTACTGCTCAGTATGGCAAGGTGGTATGTTAAGAATACATTTAATTAGACATATGCTGGGCCCATTTGTAAACACTTTATGGTAATAAGTATCAATTTTTATTTAGTTAAAATGTGTAATTTAGATCACAAGCAAAATCTTGTGAACATCTATTACTTACATTACCTATGCATATCAAGTAGTAAAATCGGCATTTGTGTCTTCAACACTTACAGGGAAATATTTAAATGCAGTGTATCAAATTTTTTGTGATCTCACACAGTAACCTCTCGCCCTTTCATGACGACTTTAACTACTGCAGTGACGTTTATAAAAGTTGAGAGTAAATAAATTATGGTGGCGCTGCTGTAGCCTGTGGCGACATTATAGTAATGTCCTTCAACGTCACAAAAACAGACATCAGAATGTCGCATTAACGTCCTGTGACGTCACACACATCGATCATTACGAATTTTTTGGATGTTGTTACGACCTCCCGCTGAGACTTCCTATCCACCTCCTGCGACGATATCGCAAAAAGCAGACTTCTTGGAATCTTTCTTAGACGTTGATAGGACATCCATTGGACGTAATCACGATATGTGGGACCTCTACAGAACGTCACAATATCCTGTTGTGATGTCGCAGATATGTTTTTTTTTATATCACTGTGCTGTATGGGCTGTTGAATATGTATAGGTGATTCGGAATAAAGTGACTACTCAAAAAATTCCTGATTTCTATTTTCTGCTAGTTTATATCTTTCCGCTGCATGTAAACATAAACATTGCCACGTGCTTCTATTTACATAGATTTATACAATGTTATCTACATTACACTGCTCCGATAAAATGTTACTATAATATCAACTCTTTAAATGGACGGGAGCTTTATATATGCTATACTTAATAACCATAGTTATAAATACCTGCGAGTAAACGTTTTACAACACTTGTTTCTGTGAATCAACTCTTATAGACACGACACGCAGTATTGCCGTTACGAATCTCGTAAACCCGTGTTTAGTATATTAACTTGTAATTCAAAGTCGCCACTAATAACACACACGAAGCTAGTACTTCAAGAATTCAAGTTTCGTTCGGCAAACTGCCACGAACGACGACGACGCAAATAACAAAAACAAAATAACGTATTTTCTTAATGTTTGAAACAGGAAAAAAAAATTTCTAATTCCGTTTGCTAAGGCTGGCGATCATAAAACATAACATATTACAGATGATTAATGACCTCACATAATTTAGTAATGATATTCATAAGCCGTTACATCGAATACTTTTGAATGTGTTCTTCAGAAACCCTTATTTATTACACATTTGACAAACACACTCAATGACTCAACACCCTTCCAGTTCCAAGCGAGCGAAGCAGCGAAAAACTAACTCTGACGCCACCTGTCGGTGGAATTTTGAACTACGTCTGAGCCGCGTGCGTTAGCGGCGATGTGTCAATGACCATTTTGAAGTTCAGCGGGCGGTTTAATCACCGTGTGCTGGAGCTAATTAAGTCAAATTACAGTTAGTAGGTATGTCAATAAAATCATAAATAAATATTTTAAAGTTTATGATATACAGAGAGGTCGATTGCATTTGACGTTCTTTCATTAATGCTGTATTCAAATAAGAAAATACACGGAACTACATGCAATTATTCATTTCCAACCATACAAACAATAATGTAACTATTGTTAATGTTGACTAATGTGCAGTAACGGCTAGTAATTTTATTTCAAAGGTTAAATCTTTAGTGCCCACTTTATTCCGAATGACCTATGCCAGAGTTAATATGAACTTACTCAGTGATACTGGTAACTTAATGGAATCACATCGACCTAAGTTCTGTTTTTTAAATTGGGAAGTTAATTGTTATTTATACACGTCCATTTATTTGTTTTTGCAAGCATTATTTTAAACTAATTGGCGAAATTTATCCTGTATAAAATATATAAATATGTAAATGAATTAATCAATATTTATTATTGAGATTCGATGGATCACGCAAAGCTTTGTGATTAAATGTATTAGTTTCCATGCTGCTTCCATTTTTTCTATGCATTATATACATAAGCCATTATTCATACTATCTGAATATCTATATTACTACACAAAAGTTATAGAGGTATAACTATAATAGTACAGTCATATTTATACATAGCGTATAAACGTACATATGTACATTTAAACATACATGTAGTATAAATTTGTTTGAATTACACACGTTATACTTCATGGGTCATGATTTACATAGCTAACTTGCTAGAATTATTTTTATATTTATGTTGGTATTTTTAGTGCAATATTATAGACAACTCTGTTTGAATTTCGCACCGGGTAACGAGTTTGGGACCCTTCCGCAAGAAATCGCGGCATGAGAGATTTTGTTTGTTTCAAACGTTACTATAGAAGAAGAATATTAATTGCATTCTAAGTCTGTTATTTCTGTGAGTATGGCGTTCAAGATAACAACATGTACAAAAATAAACAATATTTTTATAGGGAAGTAAGTAATTTTATATGAGTAGATGTAAACCATTACCCTTTTACCATGTTTTAAATCTTTAAGCTTAGTCATAGAAATTCCGGAAATCCTGCCAGTATAGCCACATAATTGCCTGTAAGGGCAATTGTGTAAGGTAAGCTTATATTGTCACTGTTAAACGTATAACATTTATTGACTTTCATTCGCGAACCATTGGACCTAAAGTGTTGATATTTTGCAAATACACTACTACGTAACACTGTCAATAAATCTGCAGAACCAGCTGGCAGGGACGTTCTTTTTTTTTTTTTTTTTAATATGTGCTTCACAGCCAAGTTTTGTATGTTTACGAACCAATTAAATCTTGACATAAGAAATTTGGCCAGTGGAATATTTTCGTGATCCATTATTTATAAGGCATGTGTCGATCGACGGAAAGTCAAGTATTATACATGTAAAAATTGTCGCTGTTGCTATTTAAAGCTTATTTGGCAATTTTTACAAGCGACGATTCTTGAGAATAAGGGTTAGCACTTATATATTACTTGCAACCAGGCTGATAGACGCATACAACAGTCTTAAATGCCATTCTTAGAAGCACAGGCAGCCACCAATGTTCCTGCTAGTATTTGTCAGTTACTTGAAAACAACTGCACCTAAAGATTCAAAATACGGCAGACGTTTAGTCCTCGTGATCCAACCATATCAGACACATCCTATACGGCAGTTAATCAAGATTTGTAAGAGAATATGTCAGTTGATAATTTAACATATTTATTTAAGATAATAAATGTATATTTAAAGCACAGAGTAGGTCTCGTCATTGTAACTGCACCAGAAATTTTCTCCCGAATTCGTAGTCCACTGTTGTCAAGTAGCAGCACACTATTCTAGTTACTCAGCATGTCGTAGTTCAGGCTAAGAGATATTTCTGTGAGCTGAGTTTCATCAAAAATGCAAACAGTTATTAGTCTAGATACTATGATTATGTTACAATAGGAACAACAGTGCTGACTGCCTGCCACTACTATTAGGATTCTTCCTACGACCATGGTTAAATGAAAGAAAAAGTGTACGCTTTAATTTCTAAATGTAAAACCTCCGACGTAAATAATAATAAGTTCTGAAGATGTAACAATCTGTACTAAAGAAGGATCACGTCCCTTTGTGCACTGTACATTCCAGATTGCTGTAGTTACAATACACGTAATACAGACAGTTAAACTGAATAATTGTCGTCCCTATATACCTAATCACAATTATGGTACTTTTGACAATACTGGCTTCTCAGTGTACGTAAGTTTATTGTTATAGGAAGACAACAAGAGCCGCTGGTGGCGAGTCTAGTGCGGGAGTTGCTCTAGATATTGCACCACGGCTGTTCTATCCCCAGAAATAGCCCAGTCCAGAGGAGTATAGCCTCTGTTGTCCTTGGCTGTAGTATCGGCCCCGTCCTGCACTAGTACACGCACTATGTCCAGGTGACCCCTGTATGCCACCAGCATGAGAGGAGTGAAGTCATTATAGCCCTTACTGTTGACATTAGCCCCGCGGTCCAGTAGCATCTTCACCAGTTGTATTTGACCGCCCTGAGCTGCCCCAATCAGTAAGGTGACTCCATCTCTGTCGCTCATGTCCACGGGCATTCCGGCACACAGTAGCAACGAGGCCAGCTGCGCGTAACCTCTGTAACCGACTGCCCACACAGACCCTGCAGACTGTAGCTGTCTGTATTCCACGCTGCTGTTGTCCAGCAAAGCCTTCAAGCCTTCCTTCATTTCGTCCCAGTCTCCGTTACTGCTGAACGCCTGCACCTGGAAAGACACACACATGCAAGGATTCTTGTATATTGTACACCTAATACAAGTTGTTATAGAATTACTAGTTTCTTGACTATTCTGGTTAGTTCGGTAGATTTATAATAAACACGTGTACTTAATATAATTGAGAATATACACAACAAGACACTGCGGTTTACTAAATACATTTGTTACAACAGAAATGTAATTCTGAAGTAATGGGTTCGCCTTATCTTTATGGTAATTTATTTCCTGAATTAAAAATTATATTGGTAAATAGACATAAATTAAAATTGGCAACTAAGAATGAATAAATTTTAAAATGTTAAAAGTGCCGTAGGCTTCATTAGTTATTTGAAAACAAGGTTCTAACTCGTCAATGGAAATTTTAATACAATGGACGAGAAGCCACTTTAATATGGTTTCGTTAACATTGTCTAAAAACACAAAATATATTACCTGTATGTATTAGAAAATTATTTAATTTATGATACTATTAGTAGCTAGGAGGTTCGAGGATCAGTCAGTGTTTTGTCAATGGCCTGTGAAGAATATTTTTTTAGCTGCCATAATAGGTATTTTATATATTTAGTGTATATATATGTATATATATATATATATATATATATATATATGTGTATGTATACACTAGCAGTCCCCCGCGGCTTTGCTCGCGAGTATTACTCGTAACTGGTAATATTTACTTTAATTGAAAAACCTCTTTGTACACATGATTGGTACTTCAGTCATCAAGTGTTAGAATGTCCAAGCGGCTAGTTGAGCTAACTCTGCAGCAGGATTAGTAGCTATAGCTGTCCACGCGAAAAGCAGTCTTAAGTTTGTCCCTATCACTAACAGCGACTTCACCTGTGCCTTATTTATAAAACTGCCAATTTGACGTTCTGGGGTAGTTACAGACGTCTAAGGTAAGAGGTTAATCGAATGAGAAACATCTGTTTACCCTGTGCACAATCATTGGTGACGGTGCCCTCAATTATATATTTTCAAAATATTCACTTTAACTTTACTGACATTACAAAGTTTCAGAGGGTAAAGGTTTCGCGGAAACATATTTGGTGCCCCAAACCTGAGATTAGTGAGATGACATATCATCGGTTTACTGCCAAAAGTGACAATGTCAAAATTAGATAAAATTATAAAAATGCTAGGAATATGTATATGTTGTTCACGAACAATTGCCCAAGTTTAAAGTCTATTCGTCGTTTCGTACTGTTGTCTCACAGTATAGTAACATACCACATTTTTGTTAATATCCACAATTTAATACTATTTTTAAACGAAATAGTATTTATGACTCAATCACTTATGTCAGCTGATATTGTAGAGGAACCTAAGTGGAAAGCGAACTGCAATTTTACCCCTTTTAAAGACTACATGTAAATTGCACTAACTCGATCTGCCTTGTAGTTTTTGTGTGTCAGAATTGAACGTTTGCACGCAGCTTTTAACGGAATTCGAGCCCAGAACCTACCGGAATTTAGACCTGAGTGACAAACAACGGCGTCACGTAACGTCGAAATAATTCATGAAAATAAAATTTATTGAAAAAAGAAATAAAATATCTGTGTCCTGGGCTCATAGAGGTTGTACAACACCACGTCTCGATAGGTTACTGTAGTGAAACTCCTGTATAAGTTGTTTCTCGCTGCTCGTTCCTGCTTTTCGGATCGTCTGCCTTGATTATTGATCAACTACGTTTTATTCTTAATAATTACGTTTCTTACAAATAAAAAAAATACATACATATTTTTTTAAATATTTACGTAAGCATCACTCTGACGCGAACAACACCTCAATATCGCTACTGGTTAGATAGATATCGTGGGTTGATGGAAAACAAATTTTGTTTTTTTTTTCACCCTTTTGGGTGTCGAATTTCGAAATATTTTAAATTTATATCTTAGACATTTGTGTAAGTATGCAACTGAAATGTAAATAACATTTGCTAGCCCGTTCAGTTGAATTAAAATCGATCATTAAAAAAAAAAAAAAAA
>PNEQ01130887.1:0-17560 GCA_003012365.1 Medauroidea extradentata | reverse complement strand
TGAAGCAAAAATTAATTGTATATCTCGACGGGTTCGATAGATATCGAGGATTTATCTAAAACACGTTCAAGTTCTTTTCACCACTTAAGAGAGTAAATTTCGAAAAACCCTTGAATCAAGTTTTAGAATACTTTATTGGTATCTCGTGGACGTAAAAAACATAACATTAGCCCGCTGGGTTCAAGATATATCGACGATTAATTGAAAACGCTTTTCACCACTTTTCACCCCTTTTCACGTCCTTAGGTGGTGAATTTCGAAAATTCTTGAAATTACTTTTTAGGTATTTGAGTAAGCATCAATCCTAAACAAAAATCAAGTCTCTATATAAAAAACTATGGGATCGAAATATATCGAATGTGAGTCGAAAACACATACTACCCCATTTTTTAACCAGTTAAGGGCCGAATTCGGAAAATATATTTTACATGGTACTTGGGATACTTACAGAAGCACCAATTTAAAGCAAAGAATACTTCGATATCTCGATTGATTCGATAGATATGGAAGGATAATGGAAAACACATTTCACGTGTTTCCACCCCTTTAAATAAAGAATTTCGAAACGATTTTGAGTCCTGTCATAGACATTTGTAAAAGTAACCAATTAAAGTTAAAATCACTACGATAGCCAATTGTGTTTCAAAGATATAGACGATTCATTAAAAACACATTTTGCCCCTTTTAATGCCTGGGGGTCGAATTTCAAGAAAATCTAAAACTGCTTTTTGAGTATTTACGTAAGCAATATTTTGAAGTGAATATCAGCTCTCTGTACCGAGGGGTTCGATAGATATCAATAGTTGATTGGAAACACATTTACGGGTCTTTTCAGCCCCTTAAAAGTTGAACTTCGAAAAATCCTTACATTTGCTAATATGCATTTTTACGAGTGTCCTCTTAAAGTAAAAATCACGATGATAGGCCGTCGGGTTCGAGCTCTATCGACGTTTCTTCGGAAACACATTTCACCCCTTTTCACCCTCTTAGAGGTCGAATTTCAAAAAATCCCTTCTAAGTGCTCGCCTACGACCTGAAGGGAACCCCCACAAAAAATTTCACGATTCTAGGTCCAGTGGTTTGGGCTGCAGTTTGATATGTCAGTCAGTCAGTCAATCAGTCAGCTTTCATTTATATATATATATATATATATATATATATATATATATATATGCACACACACATATACATATCAGTGCCAATTGATTGAAGGAACTAAACTAAATTTCGAAATATGCACTATGCAATAATATGAATAATTTATACGACTAGAGATATAGCGTTACTGTAGATCTACACGAAAAGCCTGTTAGAATTTTTTAAATATATATTTAAACTCTTGTTTGTTAAAGAGTGTCTTTAGACATAATTCATACTGCATGTAAAACAAATACGTATCATTTTATTAGCGGTCACGAAGCATTAGTTTTTTTCGATACTGCCAAGGCATTATATACTTCATATAAGTTCTGTTCATAGCGTAGTAATTTCCCAAGCCCTACTTTCTTTCTGTAGTTGAGGAAAACATACACATTCCAAACGTTTATTTTAAAAACAATTGTTCTTGAAACTATGGTCTCTCATATAAAGTGAAACCTAAATAAAAATGTTTAAAGTAATTCAAAACAAATGAATTTTTATAAACCGGCTAAGGCCGTTGACTTAAAGCAAGAATAATCTGGTCCGATGTCTGGAAGTTTATCAGTTATAAATTCTTGCCGGACGATGCCGTGGTTCGATGAATTTTCTCGGGGACAACTCTTTCACCCACAACTTCATCACTGAACTGATTCATATTGAATCCTCATTCAATAACACCGATATTGAGGAACTTACTTTTAACAGCCACACAAACATATTCATTTTGCATTGCTTTTGGTAAATATTTACTGTACACCTTGGCCGTAAATTACGCAGAAAAGTCACATGCTTAATAAACCACCGAAATTGTTTGCGCTCGTTTATTCGTATAAAATGTTGCATAATACAACAAATCTCACGACACGCAACCAGTTTTCAGGGTCTCATACCTGACATTAATCAAAACATATTTGGCGCTTAAATCGTGCGTAACCATCACAGTTCTGTAGATTTTAGTACATGCAGTTTTGTGACAAATATACAAGGATTTATACGTTTCCATTAAAATCGTAGTGACAAATATGTAAACAAAGATGCCTGACATTTAAGGCGCTCACCTAACGCTCGTGTGTTTGTGTGAGTGAGGCACGGTGCTAAGGGCTATGTTGACTGGCTCATTTGATGCGGTATCGCCTCTTTCACAAGACACTTAAGTGGCGTACAGTGGTTTCGTAAATCACTCGCCAGACACTTCCAGTGGTGATATCGTCTTGTTATTCGTGAACAGTTTTAACTAAGTCCGTTACATGTATCTATAGTAGTTCCACACGAATTCTTGAGCAGTTTTTCATTAATAGCAAGTTGAGAAAGCTGTTTTTAATCGTATTGAGGGGCTCCGAAATAATATTTCTAATGGACGTGATGTTATGTAAGTGCTTCTCGTCATCATTTGAAGTGAATATATATTTTTTTCACTGACATATTGGGTACTTGCGGAAAATTTACGTAAAAAATTCGTACTTGAGTAAACTCTAAAAAAGCGCGTGATAGGCTACGCACTTATGTTGTTGTCCAGTACATTTACTTTTATTAAAACTTTGTACAAAATACAACATTTTATGTAATACAAGTGTTAAGGTGAAGTGTTTAAGCTCGCATGTATGTTCATGTATATGTATACATATACACACGCACACACACGTAGTATGTACGACCAATAACACCACTACAACTCATAATATAAGACAGCAGTTTTAACTTGAAAATTTTAAACATTACTGTAGCAGGCTACCTTATCACCTCTGGCAAAAATTACACATATTTTGTGTCCCTTATACCATTAAGTAAGCTTATACTCACAACAGTTCACTATACTAACTACAGTATTACCTCCGTTATGAATACCTTGGATTGCTATATAGTAATATAATAATATTTTTTTAGATAGCATAATATTACATTAAATGTCGTAAACACTCCTGTACATAAGTCAAGTAATGCCGTAAACCGTGGTGACTTTGACACTGAGGGATGAATTTGGCAACATTTAAAAATGTAAATTTTAATGTCGCCTTAGGAAAAAAAAAACATCAAATTTTGTGTGGAAAGGTTTCTATTTGTAAACAAATAGATTCTATTAGCCTATATATTTATTCGCCAAATGACACTTGTATTAACACATTTAGTGGACCAAATTTACGCTGCAGTGCAAACGTCGCTCAAATTTATGGTAATATCTACTCACTTATATTAACATATAAATTACATTTATCAGATAAATTAAGTTTTTTAAGTGTACCTTTACATTCAGAAAACAGATTTTAAAACAATAACATTGAATGTACAGTTAGTTTCAAATGTAAGGTATTAAAATAAGCTTAAATTAATCGTTGCTTCGGAAAATGTTCAAGAAATGCATAAATGATATAACATTCATGATAAAATGTGGATCTAGAAAAATACAAATACAATAACTGCGTAGCGAAAGAAATGAAAGGCACTTAACCTCTGTCTTTGTGTGAATTTAAAACCAAACTTTTGTGTACAATATATGGTACGATTCAGTATTACCAGTTCTTTGATCCTCCCGTGTTGAGGAAGGTTTTTCGTGGCCTTGCAAACATCTGAACTTTTGACCTGAAAACATTAAAAAATGATGTGTAAAGTTAAACGAAGTTAAATAAATAAGTAAAACATTTAAGAACATGTTTCGTTGTTGCCTTCTCACTGACCTCATGAGGCTTCTAGCATACTGCATGCATGAAATATCGTTCGATGTTTTCATTTGTATTCAGGTGGTATCTTTAGCAAAGCACAGTGGAAAACTAAAGCGTGGCTGCTAGTAGAAATATTGCCAACCATGCAAATGAAAAAGTTGTGGAGCAGTACATGCATTAAGGCCATGCTCTTTAGATTATACTGTTATTGCGATAAATATTTTTTAAACTTAAACGAGAGCAAATATCAAAAATCAGTCTGGCAGTTTTGTTAAAAATAGTTTTCACTGTGAAAGCAAGAAATTATACGGTTTCGAATAAAAATTCAATTACCAGAATTTCTTTAGTTACATAATTAGCTAAAAACATTCAGAAGACGACTGGCCATTTCAATCCATGAATTAAATGCCATATCTCGAAAATCAAAGGGCAGGCCACCAACGAATGAACATCAAGATTCCAGATTGTTCCACAGGAGAAGCAAACTCGTTGCAGAATGTGTCATGCGAAGACAACAACAAGATGTTCTAAATGTGATGTTGGTATACATGTTAAATGTTTCAAGGGTTTTCATAACATAAAATGAAAATGTAAAATAATTTTGTTATTACAGCTTTGAAATGTCAAAGTAGGATTATAAGTTTGATAAAAACAAACATTTGTATTGATTGGACTGGTGTCCTACATATAAGACACAAGGTGTGTGGATTGGACTAAGGTCCTAGATATAGGACACAAGATGTTCGGGTTGGACTGAGGTCCTAGGTATAGGACACAAGGCGTGTGGGTTAGACTGACATCCTAGGTATAGGACACTGTGTTTTGTGTATTTGTGGAAGGAAAAATAGTTTTACTGTATAACAATCCTTTTTGTATTATATTGACACCATTTCAAATAAAAAATGTTTAAAAACTAAAAATATATTTTTCAGTCTTATCTGGGTCTTGATTTACATACATTAATTAGTTGGTTGGACGATTGTGTATTTCGTTTATTTCATATTTATACACGATGATTGGTAATTACAAGTACAAACGAAAGGGGTGCGTCAAGGAAGATGAAACAAGTAAATAATGTCATTAAACACAGGTCCGGGAAACGACGGTTTTCTTGTTACGATTAATGAACACGTCTACACATGACAATATTTTAAAACGTGAACGGACATCGATACAAAGACGTGCTGAAGCCTGCCTTCACATGAACGGCACCCATTTCGAACACTTGTTGAAATGTCTTCGTCCACATGTGCATCATTATGACGTTTTGATCCTCGGGAACACTGGTGTTATAGCGTTCCTGTCGTAACATGTAATGTGTCACATTGAGAAAACCATTGGTTTCTGGACCTACGTTTATGTAATTATTTACATGTTTCATCGTCCTCTTTACACCCTTTTGGTTTGTAACTATAATTACCAAACATCCTGTATATTTCTGAATTTCATAAAATATGGTACACGTATACAAGTTAGTAAGCTAACTTGACATTTTTATCTTTATTTCTACTGTGTTTACATTTGAATTAATGTGGCAATTTTTGCTAGTTTGATATAACTGAGGGATTTTTTTTTTCTGATTTTCAATAATCTTGGCTCTCATATACAGCTTGGAAATTTGACTTGACTTTTGATTGTGGTTTTTATTCCACTTTATATTGATGTTATTAAACCAGTAGTCGTTATTTTATGTACATAGAGTAATTTAACATGTCGCGGTATTCATTATTTTTCGCATTTTATTAAACGTATTACACATATACTACTTAACACAGAAACTTTTGCATATTTAGATATTCGTGAGTTTATATTTTTACTATCACGGTAATTTTTGCGTTTTAGCAAAATATTAAATAGTCAAGGAAATATTTTCCGAAGTTTATTAATCTTG
This sequence comes from Medauroidea extradentata, assembly GCA_003012365.1. NCBI lineage: Eukaryota > Metazoa > Arthropoda > Insecta > Phasmatodea > Phasmatidae > Medauroidea > Medauroidea extradentata. The sequence goes on along the minus strand of PNEQ01130887.1, from coordinate 11,872 downwards.
ACACCAGTATTAGGCTATACTTTAGTTAGTTGACTGAAATTTCGTGTTTTTCGTTTATCCTCTGGTTTTATTTTTTTAGAAGTATATTTTTTAGAAGTATATTTATGATAGGAAAAAGCTGAGAAAAATTCCCCAAAATTCATTAAACTGGTCACTCATATTATATACTAAGCTGACCGTTTTTGTGTATCTCGTTTGATATGATTAAATTAATATTATTAGTTAATATTTCTAGATGTACATAAACTATTTTAAGTTTCAGGTTCAATTTACACCAAACTTGAGGAAATACCATTTATGCTGGAAACATCGTGTTCATGATGTAGACAACAATCCTTCCGATATAGCTAGAAATATTGCTGTAAGGGAACCTTGTTATTCAGATGAGTATTTTAATAATTCTGCATTAAACCTTTATGTACCCATTTAACATTAAGCATGACAATATAAAGTGGAATCACATAAACTCGGTTACAAATACCTTCGATTTTACTGTAAAGAAAAGTATATGTTAATTTTTAATTACGAACTGTGGTGCTTATAGGCGACTGACTAAAGCAAAGGACTCTTTAGTTAAATAAAGAAAATAGAGTCTTTAGAAAATTTACACTTGAAGGTTTTAGGACAGCATTGTCTCAAATATACGATTTAAAGAGTGTTTTAATTATTGGCATTCAAATGAAATATTCGCGCATAAAACTGAGTTCAGTTGCTCCGTCAATTGATTGAACAAGTTTCCCGAAATATTCTAGAAAATACAATATTTATATCCATTAATGATGGCAGTAAAAACATACATAAGCTACGAGATAAAATGTCGTAACAGTCGAATAAAATAAAACTTACATTCAAAACATATAAAAGTATAAGAATTATATAGTCTGATCGTCGTTTCGAAGCAATTACAGCTGAAAAATCCATCACAGTAAGGAAATGAATAGATTAAAATCATGTTAGTTGGATTGATTTTTGTCAGTAAAACACTGTTAAGTAAACTGTTGAAATAAATAGCTTATTTTATAACCAATACTACAAGCAATTTATAAAACAGTTGAAACTTCTTAGAAAGTATTAGAAAATACAAGTGACAAGATTTTCTGACAATGGAATACACTTACTGTTTCATTTAGTTGTGTGACCTGGTCCTCCTGTTGCTGGATATGTCTCTGAGACACGCCAAGCCTGGTGTCAAGATCCTGCACCTGGGCCACACGAAGACAAAACATTAGAACTGTCAGAACCTCGTGAGAACATATATGATCAACTATGGCCTGATACAGAGAAGGCAATAAATAAGTCATGTTGCATCAGTTACTTCGTCGCTACTCAGACGGTAGCTTAGGAAACTTTATAGTTTTTGTATTTTTACAAACAGAACATAATTACTGCAGTAACGAACTTTGCCACTAGTCACAGCGTCATTTTGAGACTTACTTAAAAAGTCCAGAATTATCGTAGCTTCTTTACAATTATCGTTCGATTCAGAAACTGCCAATCGGTCATTATCTTCTTCATGGTTTTGGTATGTCGAGAAGGCATCGCATATCGAGAGAAACAAAATACACGCACGATTGTCAGATGTTAACACCAAGGTCGACGATATCATGGCTGATTTGAGGCGCGTTTTTTAATTAATGAACCAAAAAAAATTAAAATTTTAAAGTATTCCATATATAAGAAAAATCGTCACAGCATGTGAGCATGAAGGTTTCTAACTCTTATTTATCGTTACGGTGTGAAGAATACAAACCTTCGTACAGCTGCATTACATTTACATCTCTTGTAAATTAACAAGCAAAACATTTTACAAGAGATGCCTTTGTACTTTTGTTAACATACAAAATTAATTATAGTGTGGTGTACACATTTTTACAGTGTGCATGTCGATTAACGATGTTTTAATGCAGGTTACATGTCAGTTCTATTACCTGAAAACTCAGGATAATCGATACGAACAAAGTTTTCAAGAGCTACGATTTTACGGCGAAAATATTTTTGCAACATTTGGTTCGAATGCGTCATGTGCAAATCTGCAGATCTGTTACATCGTCTGTGATCGGATGATTTTACTCTCACTTGCCTTGGCAAATTACAGACGTACGACGGAGTCACAATAATCTTATTATGATTGGTGCAGTCAAATGAGAGATGTGTCTGAACAAAGACTCGCTGCCAATAACCATGAAGCAGAACTGCCGATGTGCACAGGAGACACTGAAACAAAGTGGGGCAAAAATATTTTCGCGACAAAATCGTGGCTCTAGAAGTTACAGTGCTTAGCTCGACAAGGATGTTATTATAAGTTACTGACGCACAGAATTATCGTCAGCCCATCCAAGTCCACATCTTGTCTTCTGTACGTGGAGTAGCAGTGTATTCAACTGGCCTTCGTTAGATTTGGAGATTTAAATTTGGCGAGGGATCTTAAGTATCAGTCTGCCCAAGGTATACATGTTCACATTGCAAAGTATTGAACCTGATACGATCTCTATTTGTCTGTGCTGTATCATGAATATTACTTGTGTTATGGATGTTATGCAGATATGCTAATGCCACGAGCCACAGCAACTTATCAACGTAGAATTGTGGTGTTAAAGGCTCCGCCTACTTCAGAGCACTGGCGAGCACAAGTGAAAGAATTAACTGTTAAATTATATTCGGTGGGAGCTGTCACTGTCAAAAAAAAAATTACTTTCTGTTTTGAAACATAACTGAAGAGCATACTTTCCTCAAAGTGGGAACAATTTAAACCTGAAGGTTAAAATCATTTACGTAATCTAGGAATATCAATTAATAATATTGATTTAATCGTATGATACACGAACTAAACTAAGGACGAGTCAGCTTGCTTAGTAATATCCGCATACCCAGTTTAATAAAATTGGGAGAAATATTTTCTGAGATATCTTTGTATCATTAATATAAAAGAACGGTCACCGTATTCAACATATTACAAAATGATAGACGAAATTCGTCAAGTCAAATAATCTCTGTATGTAGTATGTAAACAAAGTTTGATAAACTTTCTATAATTCTTCGTCAGAGTTGTCATATTAGGGAAAAATTATGAAAATGTCTACAATTTTAAAATTATTACCGTAGGATGAGCAGAATACACAAAAAAGGAATTAACTTTGCATTCTGTAGGTATATGTCTACCAAGTTTCATAACATTCAGAAAAATATTTCGTAAGATATGTATTACTATGCTAAAACATTAAAATGGCCGCTATTTTAATATGATCACTCGTTAAACGAAATACACAAAAGTCAAGTCATCTTTGTATGCAGTATATGTATACCAAGTTTGATGAAATTCTGAAGAAATACATCCTAATGTTTGGAATACTTTGCAAAAAATATATAGATGCCACCATCTTGAAAATATGATCACTGGATGAAAAGAACTTACAAAAGTAAAGATAGCTTTGTATTCGGTATATGCGTGCCTTGTTAAATGAAATTATGGAATTATATTTAATGATACGCAATACTGTACTAAAAATAATAAATGGCTGTCATTTCAAAAAATATTAACACATGATGAATGAAATACGCAAAAGTCAATCCAGATTTATTTATTGCATACGTGTACAAAGTTTGGAAAAATTCTCTAAAACATTTCCTAAGATATGTTATGCTAAGCTAAAAGTATAAAAATGGCCGCCAATTCGAAAATATGAACACAGGATGAACGAAAAACACAAAAGTTAAGTCAGCTTTATTGTTCCTTTATGAAGTTTATTACCGGTTACTCTCCTAGTTACTAGCCTTGTGTTATGTTGTGTGTAACCGTCGAATGACACCAGAGTATATAGGCAGAAATCAACGGACGAGCCAGTTTCTTGCTAATTACTCAAAATAACTAAATTGAAATAAATGTTATCATTAAGTTTATTTGGAAAAAGTAAATAAATATTTATTCGATCTCAGAAAACGTATAAAAAAAGGGACATTCTTGACCTAAATAAAAAAAAATGTGTAAGACATTTGACAAAGTACTTACACTCGACAATAAAATAAAATATTTGGTTGACGAATTATAAAATTTTGTTTAGAATACTACAAATGTACAACTTGTTGGTTGAAATAAACCTTGTTGTTTGTCCACGATGTAATTTGTATTCACGCGTAAAGAACTGTTTTGCAATTTATGTGCCATTCAGCATATTAGCTATATTTGTAAGTTTGTTTAGTGAAATATGCTTTATTCAGATACAAACAACGATAAAACAATTTTCGTACAACACCAAATAAAGACGAGAAATAATAAACATATCAGAAAACTTCAAGCATTTTAATATCCGTATATCCATTAGGATGAATTCGTCAGCAGGGTCCAGTCAAGGTCATGAATGCTCATCTATGTGTAAGGTCCCGGGTTAGATTTGCGGTTCCACGTCTTCTTTTTTGTTATTTCAGCCCAAAAGTCTTTGCTCTGCGTAGTATTATACTTTGGCAACAGATAATAAGCAACAAAATAATTTTGTTTAGCAAAAAAATACATTTATTACGCCTTATACAAACAATTTATTTGTTACGATAATCAAATTTGTTTTAATTCGAGGTAACTTAACTACTCATTCGTATCAACATAACCCTAAAAATTCAGTGAATATCGAATAAATCTTAATATTCTCAGCAGTCAAAATTTGACCTGCTCCCCAAGACCCAGAGTAATTAACATAGTTCTACAATTTTTTAAATACGGAAGCACTTAATTTCGTCCACTCTATTTCAGGTTCTCTGAAGTTTTATTGATGCCTCTGGTTACAATTGAAAAATTAGTGGTTATAAAATGTGAGCTATGTTGAGGTTTTGGGAATGAATTTGACTGGTTTTTGTGACTGGATGTTCGTGCAGAAAGAACAATTTCATCAAATGTACAAATGTTGAAACAAATCTTACACATTTAGCAATTGTTTGCATTCAAAAATATACTTCATTTATATTTATATTCTTTATATGCTTTCCTAAGGAAACATTTCTAAATGTGACCACTGTTTGACGCCTGGACAAAATAACGCAATTCTCGGTACACATAATTAGGTGACCTGACTTTCCTGAATCGTGTTTATTTTCTTTGTGTCAAGTGCTTAATTAAAGAAAAAATTGACAGGCAGTACTAAATTTTAGACTCCACCTCATATGTTGGGAATGATAAAACGGATTCGATTGAAGTTGTAAATTACGCTTATATTAATAATATTACATTAAACTATATCTTAAATTAGCATATTTTACTAAACTCTAGTCATTATTTAATGGAAGATATTTTCTGCAGTCGATGAATTTTTAATACTTACTACCACTACTATAATAAATAACGAATATATATATATATATATATATATATATATATATATATATATATATATATATATATATATATATTATATATATATACACACATCTACATATATATGTATATACTTAATATGAGGCGTTCTATTTTAATCTAGATTAAGGGCAACATATGACAGTTGATTAAAGTAAATTAGCAGTAAATTTATACAAATTATAATGGCCTATAAATTACGTATTCAATTAAAAGTCGTTAAAATATTTAACGAAATAAACAATGGAAGACATCTCATGTATGAATGCCAAACTATGATATCGGAAAAATCTGAAATGTCCAGGTCACTGATTGACACTCTGTTGTCCTTAAACTTTACACACATTTGCACAGTATACATTCAGTTGCAAAGAAAAGAATACATTTATAAAATATGCATGAATATAACAATGTAACTCTAATAATATGATTAAATTGCCGTCAATGATATTTGACGTGTTTGATAGGTGATGTACATGCAAAGCTATATTAACTCTATGTATAGTACATGCTTGACGGTTCAGTTGCTTTATCTGTGGGAAAATTTACACATATTTTCGCTGGAATCAATATATTTTGGTGTTATCAAGCTATGAAAACCTTAATATCTTCTCTGATCTCAGTTTCGGTGATTATTTATATTTTATGTTTTACAATTATTATTTGTTAGTTTAATGATTTTCACTTCTACGCTATACATATTTATACATTTAAAAATCACACAAAACTGAAACGTTTAATATATTTTCAAACAGGTTTTTTTTTCATATAAAAATATAAGTAAGTTAGGAATGTTAAATATGTCAAGTAATGTTAAATTGTGTAACAATTTTTATTTTCTTACCACTTTGTCTTTCTCGGCAAGTAACTTTTTCAGCTCTTGAATTTCTTCCGTTTGTGTTTCAACCTAGACAAATAAAAGTGTAATAGATAAACACATTTTTTAAAAATAAAGTATCTCCAAAAATCTTACAAATTATATACAAGTATAATTTCTTGGTAATTATTGCAACGGACAGATAGTTACTGCAGTTGTATATGACTTTTGACATTCTATTTTTGTTCGTGATTAAATTTCAAAGTAATCGTTACCAAACATCCAAAAAAATTGTATTTAATATAGTGGCTATGACTTTACTGCAGAAGTTTTCGTAATTAACAATGAATTGTGCATATTTTTTGTCGCTAGGTATGTCGACAATTGTAGTATTCTGCTTCAAGAAAGTTAGTAATATTGCCCGATTTTTGTCTCTGTTAAAATATATGATCGATTTTTAACTAGCGCGAAGTGTAAATGAAGATTTCTTGTTCAAAATGGGTTGATTATTGAAACCGAGTTTCCAATTTAGACGTAGATTGCATCAAGTGAGTTGTAGAACAAAACACAAGATGGAAGAAAACGCTGGGAGAAAATACCTTTCTTTGTTATTGCAACTTTAATTATTTTTCGTCTGATATAAGCAGTTAATTTTAATAACGTTTGTGTTTTTACGGAGACCTAATTATATTCTCAGAAACCCTTATAGTGAAAATGTTTCACAGAGAATGGTTTACTAGTATGCTTATAAATTTATATACGTATGTACACACATACATATACACACACACACACACACACACACACACACATATATATATATATATATATATATATATATATATATATATATATATATATATATATATATATATATATATATACAGGATGAGTCAGGACGGACTGTGTTAATTTCTCATAGTGATAGCTCACAACAAACTACGTCGAAAACGTGTTTTTAATTTATCCCTAAAGTAAAAATTGTGGGAGTAATGCTACCTTGAAAATAAGCTTTAACATTTACATTTTAATTAAAATTTCAAAAATTACTTAAAATGAAATAACGAAACTTTGCTTCGAACAGTGCCTTATAAATAACTTTTCTTCATTCTCAGTAATTTAGTTCGATAATGTAATTGGCCTATCACTGTTAAAATTGGGCGCGACACTTTTCTTCTGCTTGTAACATCGGAACACTTCACTGTAGTTCCTGTTCTATTACAAAATATTAAACAGGCGAGGAAGATTAATGATAAAAGTCCTCTTGTCGAAAATTACTAGAGTTAGCTGTTTTCGAGAAATTAAAAATTATAAATAAACTTAAATTAGGATTTGGATATGTTAATAAACAGTTGTCATAATTTAAAAGAAAATATTGTCTGTAGTAAATGAATTTTGAATACCTACAACCACTGATTTTATAAATAAATTATATACATAGTTTTGTTTACATATATACACACGAACACACACACCAACACACACACACCCACTTCTTTACATGAGACATTTTAAGTTAGATTAAATTTCAAAATAGGACATTTGGTTAAAGTAAAGAAGTAGTAATTTTATACAAAATATTATTGCCGATAAATAACGTATTCTTTTAAAAATTTATGAAAGCATGTAACGAAATAAACACAGAAGAAATCACATGCATCTGAATGCCCAAGTATGCTAACGACCAAATCTAAAATTACAAGGGACAATTTGACGTTCTGATGTCGTTAGACAAATTCCGCATTAAAGAATAAGTTTAAAAGAAAAGAATAGCTTAAAAAAATAAGCAAGAATGCAAAAAACACATTCTAATAAGTGGTATATATATATATATATATATATATATATATATATATATATATATATCCTTAATTGATATTTTACGTGTATGATTGGTGATGTAAATGCAAAACACATTAACTCCCTCCATGTTAACTACATGGTTGACAATTCAGCTGCTTTTCCCGTGAGAAATTTTTCATATATTTATACAACTATAATATTCTACTCTGATCTAAGTTTCTGTAATTATTTATATTTTATGTTCTACAATTATTTTTTGTTAGTTTAACGCTCTTCACTTCTACGCTATACATAGTAATAATGTTCATAAATCACACAAAACTGAAATATTCAATATGTTTACAAATATGTTTTTTTCCACACAAATTATACAATATTTTCGATTGTTAAATGCTTAAAAAATTACAGACTTAGTTAAGTAATGCAGATGAGTGTAATTTTTTTTATTTTCTTACCACATTGTCTTTTTCGGCAAGTATCTTCTTCAGCTCTTGTATTACTTCCGCTTGAATTTCAACCTAGACAAATAAAATTGTAATAAATAAACTAATAGTTTTTGCTATTAAACAACTCCAAAAACCTTACAAATATTTAACATTATAAAATTATTGGTATTTATTACAACGAATATATAGTTACTGCAGTTGTATATCACTTTCGACATTCAATTTTTTTTCGTGAATAAATTTCAATGTAACCGTTATCAAACATCCAAACATTGCATAGTAGTACTTTGTGAATTTACTGCAAAATTTTTCGTAGTTAATAATGAATTCTGTATAATTTTTGAGACAAGTGTGTTGAAAATAGTGTTATGCATCAAGGAAGTTAGTAATACTGCCCTATGTCATCTGTTTAAAAAGTATGAACTCTTTTAAATTAGCGTGAAGTGTGAATGAAGATTTTTTTGCTCAGAAATGATTGATCAACGAAATAGTGTTCCCCATTATGACATAACACTTCATCAAGTGTGTTGGAGAACAAAACACCATATGGAAAATAAAAACCCTGGGAGATTTTGCCGCTTTAATTATCTTTTCGTCTAATGTAAGCAGTTTATTATTATTCTTAATTTAAATGCTTTTTTCAAATATCTAATTATTTTTCTCACAAAAGGTTTGTTGTAAAAACGTTTGACATAGAAAGTTATTCTGTAATTGATGGATTTTTAATTGCTGTATGGTACATTTGAATTTGTTCGATAAAAATCTAATTAATAAATAAAATTTATGATAGTGAAGGGTGGTAAGTGTTCAACCGTAATGTACATTATTTAGGAAATGTCACGATTTTGATTTTGCACATTAATGTCAATTACTTTTCGTTTACTAGCTGCTGAATCTTTTTTTATTTACACTGTTGTAAGACATCTGAATTTTAAAAATGAGGAATTTAAATAAGCATTAAATTTACGTCAAAACAATGTTTGTAAACCTGGAGAGTAAATATATTTATTATAATGATTTTAAAGGAATCGTCACCCTTCATGTCAATCATAAAAATTTCATAATATTTTTAATGTTTAATTCCGTAACTACTTATAAAGATATAATATCTTGAAACTAAAAAATCCAATGAAACGCTTGTCCGTACGAAATTTGGTTACCCGTTTTACAAAAATCGTACATCAGAGACTACACATACACTATAATCGTACACTCTACGGGTAAATAAGTTACGATAAATTATTTTCATTATGCTTATTCAAATAACGTAACATTTTCTTCATCTTAGTTATTTATTCTCTTAATACTGTTGTAATTGTGTACCAAATTACTGAATGGAAATGGTGCTTAATGTTACTCATCAAATAACGCTTTAACATACTACAAGCCTTTTATTTTCCACGCTAGTAAGTTTCAACGTAGTAGTTAATCATGGTTTACGTTACTTTCGAAGGAATTGGTACAATATTAATACTGCTCGACAAACCTAAGTGAGTCCTCGGAAAATATGTGAACTACAGCCGTCTCCCTCTCTGTTATACCTCACCCCCCTACTCTCCTTTGTCCCGCTACAACCTACCAGCCAATAGCTAGCAAGTAGCCAGGCCGTCGCGACAAGCACTACGTACAGTTTCGTCAACCAGAAAGTGACAACTAGTGTGTAGTTAGTAGTTCGTGTTAGTTTCATGGTTCTAGGTCCAGCTGTTTAGGCTGTGCGTTGATGAGTGAGTGAGTGTGTCAGGTCATTTCATTTTATATATTAAGATTGTGTCCTAACGCACTCACTCACACACCCGTCAACGCACAGCCCTAACTGCTGGACCTAGAATAATGATATTTTGAGGGAAGCTTCTCCGTGGCACGTAGGCACCCACTAACAAAGGATTTTTTGAAATTCGATAATTAAGGGGTTGAAAAGGGGTAAAATGTGTTTTCGAAGAATCCCTGATATCTCATTAACTGGGAAAGCGATCAAGCGATCATACATTTTTTAATTTCATAATATTGCCGAAAGAAATACATATTTTTGAATTTTTGGATTTTGCGATATTCGAAAATTAAGGGAGTGAAAAGCCGTAAAATGTGTATTTCATTAATCTGTGATTTCTCCTACATCATTTAAGATAGTGAGGAGAATTTGTATTTATAATTACGCTTAAGTAAATATCTAAAAAGTGCTTTTAGAATTTTTCGAAATTCATCCTTAAATGCTCTTAAAAATAATAGGTGTTTTAAATTAATCCCACTTATCTCCTAAACCAGTGGAAAAATTGAAATGTGTTTTGCTTTAAAATAAATCTTACATAAATATAAAAATAAATAATAATTTCAGGATTTTTCGGAATTCGTCCTTGAAAGCTGTTAAAAAATAAAATGTGTTTTCAAATAATCATATGTTCCACTTATACCCGTTGAGATATAGATATGAATTTTTTATAAGAATGATGTTAATTTAAATATCTACAAATCAAATTCAGGATTTTATGAAATTCGAAAATTAAGGATGTGAAAAGCAGTGAAATGTTACAGTCTCCCGAAAAAAGATAATGTTCATGGTTAAATAATTCAACAGTTTTTTCTTTTTTTCAACCTACTCATAAATAAAACCTCTTTGAACAGTAGCCTGTACATTCGAAATAATTACCACGGCCTGCCTTTAAGCATTCCTTCAGGTATTGTATAAAGTTTGTGGTGCGGGAGGTTTGGGGTTACGGGTTCGTATCCCGTGTAAGACTTTGCGATGGGAATTACTATGACATCATCCTAGCATATTGCGCGTGCTCTTTACACTGAGCTAAGCCATTTTATAGTGCACTGTTATTGAGTACGTTAGCTGTTAAATGCCTTCATCACATATTTTATCCAGAGTTACTTTTTACATTACATAATTTCACGCGTGCAAAGCCGCAGCTGGGCAGCTATTTTATTAGAGAAAAAAATATGAATTAAAAACAAAGACGTTCTGCAATTAAAGTACGCTCAGCGAAATGGACTGGATAAAGCTGTTTGTTGTTTTAAAGATACACAGATAATATAGTAACAACATCAATTAATACGTAATTAATAGTTAGTTACTCTTTTCTATAGTCCACGCGGGCGAAGCAGCAAAGGGACAGCTAGTTTTATAAATTGAGATTATCGGTTAGCCTTGTGTTATGTTGTGTGTAGCCGTCCTCAGTGAGATCAGAGTATATAGGCAGAAATCAACGGACAAGCCAGTTTCTTGCGAATTATCCAAAATGACTCAAACTAAATAAATTTTATAATTACTGTAACATATAAAGTGCGGAGAGTATTATACGTAACTTCACCTCTCTCACTCATACACCAGACATGAGCTTATTGGGTTCGCAATACTATAACGAGAAATGTCAGTCCTTGCCCAGTCTACAAAATTATAATATTTCTAAGAAACAAAGTAGCACATGGAAGTTTACTTTCAGGAACTTTATATTGTTTAAATTTCAT
>PNEQ01130879.1:0-15145 GCA_003012365.1 Medauroidea extradentata | reverse complement strand
AATGCGAATGCACTACTCGCTACAACACTCTTTACACTCGACATCATAAAATGTCAGTTCCTTGTTTTACGTGTATCACTTCAAAACACTGACAATGACCATAACATGCTTGAATACCCAAAGCAACAAGCGCGATTACAATTACCAATACGCACCAATACTTATAAATACATCTTTCAAAGGTAGGTCGCAGCACCATAGTAACGCAGATACTATTACTGAGTCTCCATTTATCCTCTGCGCACCAAACGCCCCTCATCCATTCTTCCTAACATAATATCCCCGCCAACGAACACATTAACTCAATAGTCAAATGCGAAGATTACCACTCTCGTCGATCTCCCGTAACGGAGAAAGCCTGGCAACCCATCCACGTCACAGGAAATTCCTGTTACATCAGCGCTACTACCTCGTAGAGCTTAATCCCCCTCCAGCGGTGCCGCGCGGTGCGAAGTCGCGCGCCCGACAAATGTTTGCTGGGGCCTCTGCTGCACCAGCTAAATCAACCTGTCCATTTTACTCACCAACCGCCTCGGGCAGTGTAGGAAGTAGATTTGTACGTTTGCAAAACGAACCCACTTAAGTTTCGTGTTGCGTCTTACGCAAATCGGCGACCAACAGGATACAAAAACACTTCATGACTACTCTCCGGTACAGGCACCTTTCCCATCGAACGCAGGCGTCAGAATGCGCTTCTCCCCGAAGCGAGCAGCGCTCGCCTCCACCCGCGCGCCCCTACCGCCGGTCGGCGGAACTAGCCTTCCCCCCCCCCCAACCACAGGCCGCTCTCCTCCATGGTCAGTGGAAGAGAGGAGCGGGGTGGGCGGGGGGAAGTCAGCACCGTCAACCAGGGCAACCCAACTCCTAAATAATTCCCTTCAAGCTAACCACAAGTCACTCACAAGAAGGAAGGGTGAAAAGACTCCCCCCAAAACTCTAAAATTGAAGAAGAAACCCCCCTAAAAGGAAAAAGAAAAACTCAAAATACTCTAAACCCGGCGGGAGCCTGCTCAGTACAACAGTGTTATGCAACAAGAAATCATCTGCAAAAAAAAACTTAAAGAAAAAATCAGGAGAAAAAAAGAAAGCAGAAGGAAAGAATTAAACGGGATCGTGAGGCAAGAGAACAATTTCAACAGAGAGAGAGAGAGAGATTTATCAGACAAGAAAGCAGAAAGGCAAAATAAAGTTAATTACTTATTTATGACCTAGAGAGAAGAGGCATAGGAGGAAAGAATGGAGAGAAAGGCAAAGAAAAAGCAGGCAAACTAAGTAAGCTCATGATGAAGAGGTAGCTTTTCTGGAGACATATTTGCTACCACCATCACCAATTCTAGACAGAAAAATTCCCAACAAGAGAAGGCAATATGGCAGAAGAAAAATAAGGAAGAATAGAAATGCAGTATATCGAGGTCTTAAAAGAAGTGAGAAAGATGTAAGGGGAAGGCTAAAGAAACTACTTCAAAGAATCAAGGGAAGCAATCATAAAATGGGTTCTCCATCACTAAATTATAAAGTGAAGAAAATGCTAAAGTCAGCCACCCAGAAAGACATTATAAAGAAATTACTTTTTGGTGAAGTACTTGTGTGAGCTATGCAACACTGCAAAATGTTCTACACAGAAAGATAAGACACACCTGACAGATATTGTTTCTGGTAGAATTATAAAAAAAATACAGTCTTTTACACAAAGCAAGATTTCTCAGTGTTCGACAGAGACTTCATATAGGAAGACAGGCTGTCAAAAGAAGACCTAAACTAAATGTGATTTTGCAACAAGTAAGAGATACAGTTTGTAGGTTTTACGAGGAAGTTTTCAACAGCTCTGTAACACCTGGTAAAAAAAGTTTGTCACAAAGAACAAAACCAAAAAGAAAGAGTGCTTCTAGATTCTTTGAAGAATTTGCATAAGAAATAAGAAAGTTAATGAAACTAAAGCAAATATCAGCATATCATATAAGCAACCTTCTGTAAACTGAAACCTTTTTGGGTCGTTTATCCTCAAGTGTCAGACAGGGATACTTGTTTATGCACAAAACATGCAAACTACCAATTTTTGATGGATAAGTTACACTATCATAAATTGCTTGTAGTCAAAAATTTCAGTGATGTGAGTAACCTTGTTTGTTGTAGTAAACTTTCTACAGAATGCATGTACCGAGAATGTAGTCGTGAAAATAAGGCTTTGCCCATAGAAACAGTAGAAAAAATCTGTCAGAACAGACATTTTGTTATAAATGGACTGCTAAAACCAAAGAACGATTTGACAGTAATGGGAAAACTAGCAACGATAAATTAACAAAGAAGGAAAACATGGTTTGCACTTGAATCGTTCGGGCAAGAGGAAACTTGCTGACAGAATTGCTCGTACGATTCAGGGCAGCCATGCCTCAAGTTAGAATATTCAGGTCATTGTTGGTAACCGTAAACATTTTTTTAGAGTAAAAGACTCCATACCTTTAAGATTAAATTCATGTAACAAAGAAGTTTCACTTGCACACCCAGCCTCAAAAATAACTTACAATTTTTCAATCAATAATAAACCACCAATAAAAAATAATGCTAACAAATAGTGTCTTTTCCATCAAAATATAAGGGGTGTTGCTAGCAAAATTAATGAACTATCATTATGCTTACAATTGTCTACAGAAAACAATCTGGACTTCCAAATATTATGTTTAACAGAAACTCCTTAATCAGATACGTTTGGGAAGCAAGTAAAAATTCCTGGTTATTCCCTCTGTTCCAGTTATTGTAGAACAAGCATGACTAAGGGAGGTACCTGTATTTACATGAAAGAAAATGGTAATATTAGTTGTGAAAATGACGTACATTTAATATGCGAAGATCAAGTATTTGAATGTAGTTGTGTATGCATGACAACTGAATTAGGTACAAAAGTAATTATTATGAACATATACAGTGCTCCAACTGGCAACTTTAATAATTTCTTCAAACTGCTTGAATTTAACCTTAAATCGGTTTACAGACCTAACCTAGAAATTATTTTATGTGGGGACTTCAATATTGATTACTTAACAGATAGCAACAGAAAAACTGAACTAAATAGTTTACTTAACACTTACAATTTGAAATCTATTGTTAACTTTGCCACTAGAATTGATGGAACCTCCCAGATGGCTATTGATAACATGTTTATTGACAGCAGCCTAGTTGCAACGTATCACTGCTTCCCAATAGTAAATGTCTTATCAGATCGTGATGCACAAGTATTAGTTATGCCTTCATTAGAAAACGTCAAAAAATTCAAAGATGATCTCCTCAGGGTGCAGTGGCCATCAATGCATGAATCTTACGAAACAAATCAAAAGTTTAACTGTTTTATTGACACAGTCCTGTTTCTTTTTGAAAAAAAATTTCCTTCCAGATTAACCCGCCAAAACACAAACTCTAACAAAAACCCATAGCTCACTAAAGGAATAAAGATTTCTTGTGAAAACAAAAGAAAACTTTACAAAGCAGCCAGAGTTAGCAACAATCGTAATTTAATAAACCATTACAAGAAAAATTGCAAAATCTTATGTAATGTTATAAAATGTGCAAAAAAGAAGTACTTGAACAACCAAATTGAAAATTCAGAAAATAGAATAAAAACCACTTGGAACATTATAAAAAACACAACAGGGAAAACACATGAACAATGTCCAGTCGTAAAATGATACTGAATCTGCAGATCCTAAAATGGTTGCAGATATATTTAATTAATATTTTCTAAATGCTGTAGATGAAATTCTTTGCAAAAACATAAACGTAAGTGCATCAGCAATTCCTTTTCTCCAGGGCACAGAATACCCTGCTATGAGACTTAATTGTACAACCCCAAAAGAAATAGAACAATAAATTCTCTACAATCAAAATTGTCTAGCGGATATGATGGTATAAGTTGTAAATTGTTAAAGCAATGCACTTTTGAATTTAGTACTCCTCTAAGCCACATCTGCAATGCTATCTTTGAAACAGGTTTGTTTCCTGATAGACTCAAATGGGCTGTGGTTACACCGCTAGTTAAGAAAGGGGACCGTTCTAGTGCAGCTAATTATAGACCAATCTCCTTGCTCACGTCCTTTTCTAAAGTTATTGAAAAATTAATATATAATAGATTGTTAAAACATTTGGAAAAAATTATATCTTCTCAACTGTCCAGTATGGTTTTAAGAAATACACTTCAACCAATGATGCAATTTTCAAACTCACAAATCGTATTCTAAATGCACTTGATAAAAAGCTGCCTTCTGTTGGAATTTTCTGTGACCTCACCAAAGCTTTTGACTGTGTAAATCACAAATTGCTGACAAACAAATTAGAATTTTATGGAGTTACGGAAATTACTAACTAACTAATGATGTCATATCTTTCAGACAGACAGCAACAAGTATGTCTTAAAGATAAAAATATTTAATTTTTCTCAAAACCTGGTAAAATAAAACATGGTGTTCCACAAGGCTCAATTTTAGGTCCACTATTATTCCCAGTGTTCATAAATGGTCTACCATGTTCCCTGAACCCTAACGTTACACCCATTCTATTTGCTGATGACACAAGTATAGTTGTCTCTGGTGATTCTGTAGAAGAACTCAGACAAATAGCAAATACCACATTTACAGAGTTGGTTTTCCTTGAACAAATTAAATCTTAATGTAGGAAAAACACATATTATGAATTTTTTGACTAGAAACAGTAAACAAATGGATGTATATATTGCTAGCAATGAAGAAAATATCAATGAAACAACTAAAACTAAATTTCTTGGTCTATAAATGGATGTGTTCCTAAATTGGAAATCACACATTGAATATATTCTACATAAACTAAGCTGTGCTTGCTTTGCTTTACGTAATATTGGTGAAATTTTAAACAAGGACACAATAAGAATGGTCTATTTTGCATATTTTCACTCTTATCATGACATACGGCATAATTTTTTGGGGCAATTCCACTGACAGTAAAAAAGTATTTTGTATGCAAAAGAGAGTAGTAAGAATAATGAACAGTAAGAAACAAACTGACTCCTGTAAACCTCTTTTTAAAAGCTCCAAGATATTGCCATGTGAATATGTGTATTCACTGCTATTTATGTCTAAGAACAATAACAATTTTTGAGAAAAATTAATTCTATCACAAGCATGACACTAGAAAGAAAAAACACATTCACATGCCCTCTGTAAATTTAAAATTAGTACAAAAAGGGCCTTACTACTCCGGAAGTAACATTCTTAACAAACTACCAAAGAACTTTGCAAGAAATATTTTTCTCAAACCCTAAACTTTTCAAAAGAAAACTGAGGGATTATTTCTCTGAACATGCTTTTTATTCAGTAGAAGCGTACTTAAATCATAAACATTAAATTACATACTTGTTTAATAGTGTGTGTCAGGTCTCTTTCTCCCGCTTTTCTTCTTCTTTTTTCAGATTATTGACAACTTCATCCAGTTGCAATATAGGAAGTGATGAACGAAGATTATTTATTCATATTATATTCTTGTACATAAATGTATAACCTTATGTTTTGTATAACCTTATATCATGTTTTTTATGTTATAACTATGTATTATGTTAACTCTATGACATGTCCAATATCTTTGTACAACATGTGCAGAAAAGATCATAAGGATGCAATAAAACAAACAAATATCCAACAGCTCATTACAAAAGCTCAAGAAGACTTAGGAATTTTCTTATATCACACATTCAATTGGTGGCATCAATTTTCTACACATAAGAAGCTTAAAGCATCACTCCATGGAAATGAAATTCTTATTTTCATAGATTGTTCGGAAAATTACGTTTGCAAGTATAGTGAAGAAGTTCAGAGTGCACATTTTGGAGCCTCTAAATATCAGGTTACACTACACACAGGTGTAATTTACTTTCACAAGGAAGTTAAAGAAACTAGTAACGGAGTTGCACAAAACCAAGATTGTTACGCTGTGATGTCTTTTTGTACAATATCCGAGAGTTTGAGGCATGATGCCTGTGCGATTTGGGCCCATCTGCTCAAGATACTACAGGTTGTCCAAACTGAGCTTCCAGATGTCAACACTGTCCAGTTTCAAAGTGATGGGCCAACAACTCAATGTAAGAACACAACTAATTTTTTTCTTCTGACTTATTTTGCACACAAATTTCAGCTAGAAATTGTAACGTGGAACTTTACTGAAAGTGGCCATGGAAAGGGTCCAGCAGATGGGATAGGGGGCGTTGTAAAGAACACCGCAGATCAGGCCATAGCATATGGAACAGACACAATAAATGCTAAGACATTGTTACAAACATTATCAACTTGCAATCTAAATATCAAACTTCTTGAGGTAGAAGAAATGGATATGACTAAATGAAATAAAACTGAGTATTTCTTGTGTTCCAGTACCTAATACAATGGAACTACACCAAGTTACATGGAATAAAGATGATTTTTCAAAGCTACAGGTACGGTATACTTGAGCTGTTTCATGTGTGCTACCAACAAAGAATGCAAACATTTTAGCTTAATTCCGTCATCTGTAAATTTAAATCATCACTCTTTGGTTGCAAGTATCCTTTTACCAAACATTTAATGTTTTTATCCATGATTTACTGTAATGGGGGTGGGGTGTTGATGTTTGTTACGATGATGATGACGTCCCTGTTCACGGTGCCAGATGTAACAGGTGTGCTGATTGAGTTTGAGTGCCGTATACTGTTGTTTTGTTTTGTAGAGCCAGTGACTGCAGTGCTCTGCTGTTATTATTAAAAGTGTAGCAGGAGGATAACGACGAAGGAGGTCTGGAACTGGAATTTCTCCTTATTCCTTACAGCCACCTTCTATTAGTGGGTGCAGCTGATTATGGTGAGCGATGACTATAACAAGTACTCCAGAAATTACAAATTATTTCTCTTTGGTTTTACATTGCCGGATAGCCTGAGGTACTTTGAAAGGTGTTCACGTAGAGAGAAAAAAGTAAATAAACAAAAAATTTCATAAAATTTTTCGTTTTGTTTATTAATGGTTCATCTGACATACATAGCACAATCGTTGCTAAAACACTTACATTCACTCCAATAACCTTATCAGCTTAAAAACGAAAACAATAATAGGTGATATCAGTGGGCGAATGGATGTAGTCTAGTGTGTTCATCCAGGTCTATCAACAGCTGTGATATGCCTCGGTTTGCTCACTCAACAACAAAGAAACTACTGAATGCACATAACTAGTTTTCTCGATCGTGTCGTAAAACTGCAATATCCACTTGTGCACCCATTTAGTGGATATACTAACTTAGTAAACAACATAAAAAAAAAAAAAGAGAAGAGAAATCATTGCCGGCAATACTGCCCACTTTACTGGTGATTACCAGTAAATATTACCTAAAATACAAACTCAGCAGGCCATCTCCTGGCGACCGTGTCCAAGCTCCGACGTACCACGACTAACTTCTCCCGGGTGAACAGACTTACTCGGCCGAGCGGCGGAGTGATACAACACGACCCAATTTGTTTAAAAATCTGGTCAGTTGACATTTATAACAGAAAAAAAGTATGTAACATAGTTACTGACAAATTTGTAAAGCTTTCTATTGCACAATAACAGCTAAATATTCATTCGTTTATTAAATGGGGATATGGTGCGTCATCAGTCTGTCGCGGATCACCACCTTTTTGGAGTTCTGTTGTGCCCGGCACTACCACCCACGACGATTGCCTAACGACCAGCAGCTATAGCTGCATTCCAGAACGTCTGTATGTGACTCAAAGCGTCTAAACTCTGACCTGCCTGCCAGATAAATCCCATTCCAGAAGAAGCGAGCTAAGAGGCTACTTAAAATTTTTAATACCGAAATGAAGCAAAATACACGAGAAAGTTACTTAGAAAAGTTGCTTGAAGTTAAATTAGCTTTAAAATGAGTCCAAACACGATATAAATAAGATAAAATTGACACGTAAAATTTACTTCTTTTATCTTGCTTTAACAGTTTAAACTTTAAATTTTGAATAAAATTTTACTGTTAATTTCTCTACTAGCATCCCCAATTAATATGTCGGATCCGCTATATACATCCTTACGCTTGGATGAGTTGGCCTACTTAAATTGCTATAAACAACAAAAAATATTAATTTAGTAAGAGAAAGAAAATTGAAAGTATTTTTACTAAGCCCGCAGTTGCAGAGAACAAATAACCTTGAGAAAAGTGAATGAAATACTGAAAAACTGAAATACATATACAAAATACACATAAAAAGAAATCAGTACTTATTAACATATGTTTGCATATTTTATTTTCAAGATATGTTATGCAAGTCAATAGAAACAACTCCTGTGAAAGACAAAGTAGCCGTTGCAAAACATACACAGTATGTAAAATTCAAATACAAATCATAGTATATGGTAAAAATATTAAATGTTGTGCAAATGTTCATAAATATGCATACATATATATTTCCACAAACAGAAATGAACAAACAAGATTGTGAGAATACTATAGGTCCCATGCATGGGTTCAAGGTGCAGGTCCCCTTTGACCACTACTGAAAAATGTCTGTACATCTGAATCCTCTAACCGGCAAAAATGCTAAAGCAGTTACAATCAAATTTAGTATTGCTGATAATTCAACGACAAAGGCATGAATTCTTTAAGACCAAAATAAGTTAGCAGTGTCTCGTCCATGGGCTCCGATTGATTCCTATTCAACATCATACTTTCTGACATCAAGTACAAAATAAACTGACAAAACTAACGCATGGCCACACGGCCCTCATTATGTTGAAACATTATGAAAGCTATCAAGCAGAACGGTTACGTAAAAAAGCACAACCCTAACTTGAAGCATACTTATTTCCAAAAAGAATTTTTTAATAGATGGCTTCCAAAACATGAATTTAGAAAATACACAAAAACTCTACAAACTAAAACCTACACATGACGGCAGTCGCCTTGCCGTCATGGGGGAACAAGTTCCCAACCTAACTGACAGTTAAATACTCTGGAGCTTGTGTACTTACATGCTGTTCACGATGGTCCCAGTAGAAGAGT
The DNA here is from genome assembly GCA_003012365.1 of Medauroidea extradentata. Classification (NCBI taxonomy): domain Eukaryota; kingdom Metazoa; phylum Arthropoda; class Insecta; order Phasmatodea; family Phasmatidae; genus Medauroidea; species Medauroidea extradentata. Next base: position 6,114 of record PNEQ01130879.1, on the reverse strand, counting down.
GAAAGCAAGGCCCACACATACACTCCGGTAAGCTTGGCCAGAGCTTAGCAATGCGCATGCGCAGGGAAGAAGAGAGGGGATAGCAAATAGTTAGTAAGAAAAGAATCACGTGGACCGAGCCACCATCAATGCTTACACTTGCCAACAAAGTTCCATAAATATTCTCACCACGCCACCGTCGCTCGGGGAGATAGACTGTGCAATATTGATTCCAGGGAGTACTGAATGCCGTGTATTTACGACATGAGGGGTCTAGTAGACTATGGTGAAAGCTATTGTTCAAATCCAGAACAGAATAATATTTTGCTTTACCTAAATGTTGCAAGGCGTCCTCAACTGTAGGCAAGGGAAACGGGTCTTTAATTATTTTACGGTTCATCTTAATGTGATAACCACTAACCAGTAACCACCATATTTCTTCTTAACTAAGAAACCTGGTGAACAGTACTCTTAGGTTTGAAGGGGTAATAACCCCGGCTGCCAATAATTTATCTATAATTGGACTAAAAGCTTGTAATTTAGGAGGGACACAATGAAAATAACGCTCCTGAACAGGTGAACTATCGGTAAGAGAAAATTTATGTGGGAAGACATCACATTTCCAAATTTTAGGAGTAAGTACATCCTGAAATTCATTACGTAAATCAGCTAGTTGTCTATCTTGCCCGGACACAGCAGTGACTTGCTCAGCTGTTAAAAAGTTAGCTAGTGGGTTTAAAACGTGTATACATACACACCTTAATGCTAGGCGCAAAACCAAAAGATAGGGTACTGTCATCAAAATTTAACGTCACGTGAGCGTGACTTAAAAATTCCAATCCCAATACTACTTCGTAGTTTAATTCATTAAACACCCAAAAGGGATATGACCATGAAAACCTGCCAATTTTAAAGTGAAGTGTGACATAACGGTCTAATTCCACGATTTGACCGTTAGCCAAACAAACTTGCAAACCTCGTGACTTCTGAAAATGAACCTTATGTTTTGAAACTATATCTAAAATTTTAGAACTGATTAAACAGCGAGTAGCTCCAGTGTCAATAAGAGCTTCCACACTGCGTCCGTGAAACGTAGTTTTGATAACTCTCGTACCTGTGTTGGGCGGGCTTTTAGCATGCCGGTTAGAAACACTTCACTTGTTCCCAACCTTCATTCGTTTCCCGGACACTTAGCACTCAAGTGTCATGTCTTACGACATCGAAAACATCGCCGCGAAACCAAGGGCACGGGAGGGTGTTTACATTGTTCACAATTCGCACATCGGAGATTATCTGCCTCACCGCGTGCACGCATATGACGGCCTTGAACTTGCTATATTAACCATGTGGCCTCTACTGTTACCCGTCTTGACTAGTCGGGTGTTGAGTGGTAGAAAAAACAGCCTGATATTCAACAGCCGCCGTCTCGCGACCTGGAACTTCACTAGCCAAAACACGTAACTTCAGTAAAGACATAAGCAGAGCGCTCAAAGAGCATAAGTGTCTAGTTTGAGGAGAAAGATTTTCTGTGATTTTATCCACCAGCTCTTCCCCAGTGGATTTCATGTTCAATGCACGTTCATAGATCGCAATTGAGTCTATAAACTCGTGCATAGGCTATTTGGGACATTGAAACCCCAACACAAAATCGCGCTGACAGCGCCAAAGCACACACGACGGGAATGCGAAAGCCAACACGTTATTTTTGAACGCCTCAAAATTTCCAGGACTACTGTTTATGATCTTGGTTATTCGTGTCAAAAAATAACTGCCGTATTTTGTAACCAAAGCACGCAACAACTGTTGATTTGACCGTAATTTTAAGTCCGCTACTTTATTGGCCGTCACAATAATGATTAAAACATGAGCATGTTCAGTGTGAGACAATTGAGGAAGTAACAATTTACTGTTGAATGAGTCGACGCTCACCGGGGATATTCCAGCGGCGTCATCGGTCGGGTGTGACGATGCCTCAGCAGACTCGCACACGTAAGTTACGGCAAGTCGTCGAAGTTGCGCGGCGGTTGCCGATTCAGGATACTCTATTTTGCAATCATCCAGAAACAGCTGTAGGTCCTCCTTTGGCAATGAGAATAGATGCGACACTTTGACGGTGGTATTCATAGTGAAACAGGAAAACAGGCAAAGTATTAATACCAAAGCAGAGGAGATGCGCAGCTTATTTGTACTAAGCCCGCAGTTGCGGTGCACAAGTACAAATATAAAACCTTGGGCAAAGTGAATGAAATACTGAAATAGAAATACAAAATACACATAAAAAGAAATCAGTACTTATTAACATATGTTTGCATAAATTTAGTTTCAAGATATGTTATGCAAGTCAATAGAAACGACTTCCATGAAAGACAAAGTAGCCATTGCAAAAAATACACGGTGAGTAAAAAATTTAAATACAAATCATAGTGTATGGTAAAAATATTAAATGATGTGCAAATGTTCATAAATATGCGTACATATATATTTCCACAAACAGAAATGAACAAACAAGATTGTGAGAATACTATAGGTCCCATGCATGGGTTCAAGGTGCAGGTCCCCTTTGACCACTACTGAAAAATGTCTGTACATCTGAATCCTCTTACCGGCAAAAATGCTCAAGCAGTTACAATCAAATTTAGTATTGCTGATATTTCAATGACAAAGGCATGAATTCTTTAAGACCAAAATAAGTTAGCAGTGTCTCGTCCATGGGCTCCGATTGATTTCTATTCAACATCATACTTTCTGACATCAAGTACAAAATAAACTGACAAAACTAACGCATGGCCACACGGCCTTCATTATGTTGAAACATTATGAAAGCTATCAAGCAGAACGGTTACGTAAAAAAGCACAACCCTAACATGAAGCATACTTATTTCCAAAAAGAATTTTTTAATAGATGGCTCCAAAACATGAATTTAGAAAATACACAATAACTCTACAAACTAAAACCTACACATGACGGCAGTCGCCTTGCCGTCATGAGGGAACAAGTTCCTAACCTAACTGACAATTAAATATTCTTGAGCTTGTGTACTTACATGCTGTTCATGATGGTCCCAGTAGAAGAGTGAAAGCAAGGGCCACACATACACTCCGGTAAGCTTGGCCAGAGCTTAGCAATGCGCATGCGCAGGGAAGAAGAGAGGGGATAGCAAATAGTTAGTAAAGAAAAGAATCACGCGAACCGAGCCACCACCGATGCTTACACTTGCCAACAAAGTTTCGTTAAAATTCTCACCGCGCCACCGTCGCTCAGGGAGATAGACCGTGCATATTATATGATAAGAAACCAAGTATGGACTACTTGCTAGTACGCATCACAGTATGTATATATGTTCTGTTCATATTCCATTTGCTTTTACAGGCCTCTTTAGAGATGGCCACTAATTTAGTCACGTTTGTGTGGTGAGGGTTGTGGGTTCGTTCCTACTCCCTGCATGGCTCGGATTTTCGAATGCACATTGGGGTTTCACAGTTGTTTGGAGCCCATTATAATCAGTAAGTCCCGTTGCCTTACGCTTCTTTTCAAAACAGTGCGACGTTAAATACTGATGGACCCACGGCGGCTGAGTGGTTAGATCGCTCGCCTTCCACCTAGGCGATTAGGGTTCAATCCCAGTCCGGGTCACTCTGGATTTTTTGCAAATTCAAATCGTGCCAGACGATGTCGCTGGTTGGTGGGTGTTCTCAGGGTTCTTCCGTTTTCCCCACCCTTTCATTCCGGTACTGCTCCATACTCACATTATCATTCCCCATCTGCTCTTAAGACTTTAGCTGTTACAGGAAAGTAAAACGCTCTCATTATTATTATTATTATTATTATTATTATTATTATTATTATTATTATCATTATTATCATCATCATTATCATCATCATTATTATTATATCCTGATTTTACTTTTTTTACATTTGTTTTTAAAAACTTACTGGTTACTAAACAGTTCTCTTACGAAACTTTTGTTCTGTTAGTTACATGAGAGAGGCTGCACAATTATTTGGATATGTGTCAAGTAAGCTTCATTGTATTATTTTCCTTAAGTTCCTACATTCAGAAACTGACCGAAATTGATCTATACTCTTCAATAAATCAGGAAAAAAAAGAACAGTAAAACATCACTTGTTGGAAGATGGGGATGCAGTTATTTATGATGAGCAGCAGTATCCTGGTAAGTTCAGCTAAGTAAGAAATAACTAATTTTACAAGTCATACATAAATAATTTTACAAAAGTTGATTGGATTTTACAGGCCTAGTTGAAGATGTTGACGGACGGTACCATGGTGAAAATCTCTTTCATGTCCGAGCTGGAACATATTTTTTTTTAGCCTACCAAACCGGACCGTCATGTAGTGCCTGAAGATGAAATCTTGTATTTTATTGAAGCTGCACCGTGCCCCGTGTCTTCAAGACATTTTACAATCACAAGTGATGTTGAAATAGACAGAAAATTTCAATGTGTTTTAGCTAATTCTTAAGAGTTGATTCTTCCTGCTCAGGAGCATAGTGTTTTATTGAACAGCATGATTGGTACTATGTTTATGGACCTTAATAATTTAATAATACTATGTAGACTATTCATTATGTAGTATGTATTTTTGTCATTACTTCCAAAGAGATTTTTTAAAATGTTAATCTTTGCACATATTCTGTATTTCTTTTTATAAATACAATAAATGATATTATGTTAAGTGATTAAGAGATAATAAATATTATGTGTAGCAGCAATCAAATATTTACAGTTATATTTATAAGAGGCCTACTTGAAGGGACAGTAGTGACATTTCATAAATTTTTTATTGTATTCAAACTGCTGTTAAAAATTTATATCACTTTAAAGTTTGCTAACTACTACTAGTTCCTATTCTGTAATATATAAAGAGTTAAGATATAATCAATCGAAACCGGTATAAAAATCCACTTTTATAATTCAAAATTTCGTACAGCCAAAATTTACACATATAGGAGAAGTGCCCAAACCTCGGCAGTACATAGGCCATCATCACCCTATATACCAGGCTTAAGTCTTGATGTTTACACTCTATTTTATCACACAAAGTGTAGTATTCTAGTTATAAACTCCTAACTACACACTATTGATAAACTGTGGCAAGTCTCAACCATGAATAGGCTAGCATCACCTTATATATCAGGCTGAAGTCTTGATGTTTACATTCTGTTGTGTCACACAAAGTGTAGTATTCAAGTTATAAACTCCTAACTATGCACTATGGATAAACTGTGGCATGTCACAACCTTGGATAGGCTAGCATCACCCTATACAGAATGTTACAAATAGGTACTGCCAAACTTTCAGGAAACATTCCACACACAAAGAAAGAAATGTGATATGGATCTATGTCCAGAAACGCGTAATGTCCATGGTAGAGCCCCTTCCATTACCTCTCGTTAAATATCATCGTAAAAAACATACCCAATAGAATGTTAAGTTCGAATGTACGTTACTTCTGGGATCACCGCCAGGTGGGCGATGTCATGAATGGTAATCGTGACTGCATTGTCTCTCTTTAACTCGCATGAAATGATGGACTAGAAGCACACAGAAACAGACAGTACCAGCATTACATAACACATATTCTTAAATGAAATGTTCAAAATTACTTCAGTGAGCGAGGATAATTGCATCTACCATCCGCCGAATGGAAACCCTGATGCGCTGATGTAATCCTCGAGTATGGCGTATTGTATCACAGCCTTCCATGATACAGGGACGTAAATACTCTGATCAGGTACCAGGGTTGAGTAGACAGAAGCTTTCAAATGCACTCATAAATAAAAGTCCAGATGGTTGAAGGTGTGCAGGCCAAGGAATTAATCCACTTCTACCTCACACACCTCGCACAACTAACACACACCTCGCACAACTAACACACACCTCGCACAACTAACTCACACCTCTAACAACACACACACACAACAAACACACAACACACACACATCTAACACTACACACAAACACCTAACACTACACACAAACACCTCACAATACACACACACCTCACACTACACACACACCTCAAACTACACACACACCTCACACTACAAACACACCTCACACGACAAACACACCTCACACGACAAACTCACCTCACACGACAAACACACCTCACA
>PNEQ01130878.1:0-22738 GCA_003012365.1 Medauroidea extradentata | reverse complement strand
GATCTCTGTCTGAATATTTGTCTGCTCCTCATCTGTAACAGTTGCCAACTTCGGTATATTCAACCTGTCAAATACCTCCGTCCGTTCTCCAGTCAATACTTCAAACGGTGTAAATCCAGTTGAAGCGTGTACTGTATGGTTCATCACCATTTCTACTAATGGTAATTTTTCCCGCCAGTTCTGTTGGTGACTGTGGCAGATGAGGAGCAGACAAATATTCAGACAGAGATCGCGGACTTAGTGAGAAGACGACTTATCACCACAGCGAAACGAAGATCAAGTATATTTTCTTTGTTCTTAGTGGCCAGAATGGTTCAGGTAAAGCATGTAAAAATTTAAGCTCGTAGGTAGAACCGCACAATCGAGCTTTAGCAGGTTAGGAATGTGTGATCAGCGATGCCAGTGCAAGGTGATACTGAACATGTCTAACATGAATGCAAGTGACCGTATTGGTTACATGTATTACTGATAGCAAGTGTGTACTCTCTTGTACAGAATGCCTGTTGGGAAACTAGCAAGCGCTATAGACCTCAGTGTTGAGTGCTGACCAAAATCTCTCACTCACCCTGTTAAGAAATAGTTCCCTGTCAGTTTTCCAGCAGCGAAGTCATTGCAACGTGCTTTTTCATACACAAGATAAATATCTGCGAACTCTGTGAAACTGCACTGCTACACCATCATATTGTACGGCTATGTGAATAGACGCTTATGTTTGATACACTCGCGTATTGTGACAATGTAGAAACGACTGTGCCAACGTGTGTACGAGGTAAGTCACAGACACTCATAAATGTACTCTATGCCTAAATGCTTACGTCGATAATCTCTGTTAGCTAGTAGAGCGCACCACATGTTCTTAATCTTAGAACGTTTTGTGATGCCGCCGCTATTTACAGTTTCATTTTAGAAGACTTTTACTGAAAGGCAATGTACAAACTACATTATTACATAATTGCATTGCGTACATTACGTACATAATTCGAAATTTGAGACACTAAACTTGTAGAGGATATGTTTCCATAGAAGCGGAAGTATATATTTTTAGTTTTCCCTTTCAATGGACAAAAAGTATGAATTCAAATAAGACTGATAGAATCGTTTCCATACAGATTTTTAATTTACCGAATTATTTTAATAAGTTAACAGTAATGTTTTTATTCTCTTCGTTTACCGGAAGGATTGGTTACCTGCACTTGTCTTTCGAGCCTTATTTCTAACTGAAATATTCGTTTTGAACCCACAATAACACGCTGAACTTTGCCAGTCCAGCACAGCTGCTAATGGTTAAGGACAAATGCCGCAATTAAAGAACCAATTTTTATTTCCGTATCCAGGGGCAACATTTAAAGATTTCAACTTTTAGTTGTGTATTATTCTTTAAATTGAAATCAATACTTTTTATCGTGTTTTTGTAATTTATTATTAGGTACATACATAGCTAGAATTCCGAATGCCTCTTATCAATTCCTGGGCGTTTCTAGAAGCTATATTGAAATGCGTTCTGGTAGGGTAGGTCCTTATTTTGTCTAATGGCGATGTGGTAGATTCGGTAACATATCTACGTTTACCCATAACACCACGCATAGATAATGTTTATTTTTTAAATGCATGGAAGATAAGTAAATCATTATCCTTAACCTAACCGAGTAGGAGGGACACCATAGATGAAAATTAATATATTTGTTTCTCAGGGATGAGGAAATATATAGAACGAGTTAGGAGATCGCTGAAGAAAAATTCGCACCTAAGAAAGTAGGTAGGGATTGAATCCTACACTGCCTTGTTGTCAGAACACACTCGATGTTCACAGAAACTTGAATAGTTATGTAGTACGTTGATTTATAAACAATCACGCATTTAAATAAATTAAAATATATACTGGCACAGCTTCTGAGATTAGTTGCAAATGTTTAGAATGCCCTAAACATAGAACCGGGAAATTTATATAAAAATACTGGCTTATCTCTGTCATTGTCAATATTTTATGATCTCGAAAAAAATATTTCGTTATTAAATACGCCTTTCAGATAATCTTTAGTACTTTTCCACGTGTCAGTGAAATTAGCTTCGTGGCCACGTGTTACAATTTACGCTGTTGTTGCAAGTATTATTTTTTTAAATCGTGAAAGGAAGCAATAATAATTAAAAAGGCTACAAATATTTGTTGGAAATTGTTTTTATTTGGTAGCCTTACATTTCCAAACAGAAATTCAAAGGCTAATTTTGGCTAATTAAAACTGCAGTCGGCATTTTGTGTAGCCGATAAGAATGATATACATATATACACACATATATATAAATATATATACGTATTAGGGTAATATACGAAATTATGTTATTTTTGAACAACTCTTGCAATGGGGGCAAGTTACAAACTAAAGAAATATTTTGGAAATATTACATTGCAGCAATGGCGTATGCACAAAATACGCATCTAGTTTTTTAAATGAATGTTTGTTTCAAAAAAATTTTTTTGTGTAAGCTAAGCGAGGTCCTGGAGACCTGTGAAAGAGGTTCCAAAATTATGTGTTGCCGGTGGTCTGCACTTCCTTCCTTCCCAAAGTCAGAACAAGAGACATGTCAACATGTCACACCACAGGGACTCTAGACAATGCAGCCAACCCTATATTTTGTGTTGCGAGGCAGTGTCACCACTGTAGGGCCACTGTACGCTTTAAAAATAATAAACCCCGTTTTTCTGCTTTGCCAGGGATTGTAAAGACGCGGCCCCCACTTCAAGTGATACTGGCATACGCATGCAAAAAAAAAAAAAAAAAAAAAGAAGAGAAGGGGGCAGCCAATCTGGGGCCGTCTTGTAAGGAAGGCGGAGCGTTATTTTTAATTAATGTTTCATGCTTTATGTAAGTATAGGTGAAATCGTTAAAAATAATGTAATAGTAATAACAGAAAATTTTGTGATATTTTGATGTTTAAAAAATATATAAAATAAGGATACATAAACAGCAAAGTGGTCGGGATAGCTGGAGACCCACTACAAGGAGACGTAGCAATAGTTAGGAATCAGCTCAGGGATTGGCTGTCCGATTTTGAAGCAGCATCGCGTTGTGGCCCGCCGAAAGCGCATGTTCCAGAGGATCTTCGGCCTGACCCCTCGAGGGAGGCCGTCGTCTTGTTCGCGGTGTGTCCCGCGAACAGCGATTCATTTGCGATTATTAATTAGGGAACTCTGGCCCTAACCTCCGAGAGAGGCGGTCGCTGTGTGTAAAGAGTATTCCGTGAGTCGGGATTACTTGTGATTTTTTGATTAAGGAACTTGGTCCTGAACCTTCGAGCGATGCAGACCTAAGTTCGCTCGTACTGAAAGAAAAGAACTGTTGTAGGTACCATACTTTTGTTAAAAATAATGGGGACAACAATATGGTTTGCTCTTCGGTACTACTTGGATAAATCTTACAGCAGTCAGATAGAAGTAACAAGATATTCTGTAGAAAGAACAAACTACACATTTCTTTTACGGAACGCATTGTTGCTTCTACAGAACAGATTGCTGTAGGAACATTCCATATATTACTGACAGTCAATCTGGACTGTTGTCCCTATTTTAACAGAAGTATGGTACCTACAACAATAATTTTCTTTCAGTGCACGAAACGAGCGTGATTGTGATTTTGGATTGTATCTTTTAATTAAGCACTTCGTACAGCGACACATACGACGAGCGTGATATTCGCGACATCACTAGCTTAAATCTTAACCAGTGACATCAAAGTTATTCGTCAAAGAGTGACGTTAGCCGTGCCTCCTTAAGTAAACGCCGACGCGACGCCCAGCAGTTTGCCACAAATTCAGAACATTGGGACTTTCGTTTATTAATTTATTCACTTTTTCATTTTGTTAAGAACCGCTTCATTCACTAAAAATATTTATTTAAAACCGATAACTAGCCAAAATTATAAATTCGCCCTTTTCCTTTGAAAAATTATCTACACAGATAAAAACAATGTAGCAGTTACAAGATGTTTACTCCAGCTATACATTTAATAACAAAACCCGGCAGATGTTGTCCTACGAGTGTCTATATAAAACTGAATGTTGTTCGAGCTGCGAAATACAACACCCCCTTCCCTTCCAAAATTAAGTCCTATATGTCGTATGGGGAATCTAGGTATGTAAGTTCATGCGCTGTAGCATTAATTAGAGGCAAGTTGGAAAGTAACTGTAAATGGATAACATAAAAACCTGTTCCATAAATAAATAAATACAAACGTGTGCCAAGTTTCATGGTGATCGGCCAAACAGTGTCGGAGTTTATCGATCTCATACATACAATTGTACTAACATGCATATACCGGGTGTATTAACTATGAGTCTTCAGGTACAGTTACGTTACTTAGTCACTACTTGAAAATATGTACAAATACTTAGATTTTTTATTCGCTCAAACACCATTTATATTCTCGACGTACTTGTCGCTAAGTACTACGTCGATTGCCGAAATAAAATTAAATATTCTGCACGACTTAACTTGCAAAGACCAATAAAATGGCGACTCATAGGGGTTACATTCTGTACGTATGTGAGTATGAATATATATAGCGTTAATCGATACCTGTGATCTTAAGGCCTCGCTCTTTAGTTTTGTAGTGGTTTCGAAATTTTTTTAACGCAAATTAATACATGTATCAAAAATTCATTCTGGCAGTTTTAACACTTATATATCATCGTTTGTATCAGAAATTTTCTGTCACAATACACCGAACAGATTTTTAGAATTTGCCCCTGAAATATCACATATTTTGCTGTCAAAAAAATCCAAAATGAAGCAAAATATTTTTGCTAGCAAACGGTAAATTATTTTAATAAAACGCTCTGGCGAAGTTGTGTATCGTATGACAGTACACAGTCTCAAATTTTTCGAAGAATTTAAGAATTTGGTTAAAAATAATATACGAGTTATTTGCAAATGGTTTGAAATAATGAAATATCTTGGCCTTAAGTGACTTTTAAAAGAAATGTTTTGACATATTATTATTTCAACTGTTATTTGTCTGTTAAGTTTTGAAAGAATTTTGAAAGAAGCACTGACTGTTCAAGTCAGTGAACTATTTTTCTTTTCAATATCTCCTTCAAGCATCAGGTAATGTTTTCATTGATCACTTCCTACTACCTGCTAGCTTCAAAGTTAAGCCAACACAGACATTTTAATATATGCTTCGACCTCCAATACAACACCCACAAAAATGCTAATTACCGTTCTGATCCATATGCACGGATCAATATTACTACTCCTCGAGTCCATAGGGAATGGCGGAGTAGGAAGGCAGGGGCTAATTTACAAGTAGTTGTGAGGATGTGACGGCCAGTGGGAGCTGTCCCCTTCCGCAACAGAATTAACGAGAAGAGTGTGGGGTATCTGAGGCTGGTTGACTGAGGGGCGCCCAAGTTCCCAAGAGATAAAAAAACCTGCTTGTAGTCGGGAGTGGTGGAGAGGGAGCCGACAAGAAGTTGCAAGCCAAGTGCGAGTGAAGGAAAGCTGACAGCTCTCGACAAACGACGGCAGAGGCCCCGTCCGTTTGCAATTTAAATAATGCGATGTTTAATATCGTGGATGAGGCCGCAGTGCGCCGCCCCCTTGCCGACAGAGATGGAGCAGAAGACGCCCAGGGGTAAGGAGCAAAATAGGGGAGTGGTATCGGGGTCGTCTCCAGGAAGGGGTATCACAGATGGAAATTCCCCTATTTAAATGCAAATTCTGTATTTGTCACCGCCCAGACTTCCATCACCACCCACAACAACCGCAAACAAGTCGTGTAGCCTAAAACCTCAGGCGCAAGGGGCGCAAGAGGAAGGTTGAGGCGGGGAGGTAAAAAAAAGGGCGAAAGAAGTGAACTTCGATCTTTTTATTCCTGCGATTTTTACATATACTCCAGCTGGCACAACTTAGGGTCCTTGTATATATGGTTGTGTGTGTGTGTGTGTGGCTTATGGTAGGGACGAGTGGACTAACCCTATATGAAGGGACATTTTTTGAAGATGTATAAAATCATAACACCAGAGTGGTTTTGAGTATTTCTACCTACTCCTTGGAATTATTTCAGGGCTCAGTAATTATACATTTATTTGAATAATGTGTTGCCAAGAGAGTATTATTTAGTCTCATGTTTGCAAACATTGCCTTTTTAAGTGCAGTAAGAATATTAACAAATCAAGAAGTTTAAGTTTATGAATTTGCTTCAGTTTCGGGTGAATTATACCTACGCAGCGTTTTAAATTAGGGGTTGCTTATGTAGAAGAATGTCCAGTTAACATTAAGTTACTATAGCAATGCATGTTATAAATTATTATTATTTAAGGCTTCTGCCTACCTCGGAGCGCGGCGGGAGCAAGGATAGGGTTTTACATGTTAAACGAAATTCCGTGTAACTCAGTCACCTTTTGAGATATAACTTTCGGATGGAAACTACTTCTGCATTGAGAAGAGGAGAATACTGCTTCGTAAACGAAAATGCGAAAATAATTTTATGAGTACGGGGTTTCGAGTGTTTAATCGGCACGAAAACACTTATTTGATCATAGTTTTCAGGGTATTGATATAACTTGCTAAAATATTCCGTAGCAGTGTGGGGCGTATCGTACTGAACAAAAAAGTCAGTGGTGGCATATATGTTGGTTTGAAAGTGACTGAGATATTTAGGAATATAATTTAACCTGTAACGCCCTATCCTTGCTGCCGCCGAAGCTCTGAGGTAGGCAGAGTCCTTAAATTGTGGCTATCTACTGGAGTTCCTCAGTCTGTGCATGTACCTGAAGACGGGAACACAACTCAGTTCCCGAAACGCTGCGTCTTTTGACGTCAAGGACGCCTGATACTTTTCGTCTGTTTCCTTTGTTGTGTCGTCCGTGTTCACATTTAATCGATTCTCTGGTCATTTTATTGTTATCGTCCATTTTGTGGCAATTTTCGTCGCACTTGACATTTTTATTTCATTGTACTTTTTTGTACGTTTGGTTACATCGACTATGTTCTTTTCCGGAATTATTTTGTGTTGTTATTAGTCTATTTTTGTGATGTATTTGTTTGTTTTTTGTGTAGTCTTTCTTGGTACTTCAATACTACTTTTTTGATGACAACAACTAATACTTGATTAACATTTTGTTTTACTGTCAAATTTTTTGCAGCACGGTAATATTCGCTCGCAAAATTCGTTTGTCCAAAAAATCGGTTAAGTTCATAATATTAACCCGTAACCAAAGTAGTTTAAAGGTCACATGAAAATAATTATGTTTCAGCAGGTAATAAAAGTGTTTATGTTCGACATGTATAAGTTTAGTTCAAGTCGAGGCGTCTGCACTGTTAGTACAAGATAGCTACTTTTTAAATACAAATGTGCATGGTTTAAGACAAAAAGAAATACCATAACTTATACATGCATACGTCTGTCAGCTTAACTGCATCGGCCAATTTACTTTCATACCAATATTTCTATCACAACTAAAATAAATATTCAAATGTTATCGTATTCCGTTAGGCCCCGTAGTTTGCATCAATTACTCAAACGTGTTTCTCGGCTGCAATGGACTGAAGAACATAATTTATGTATCACATTCATAACATGCAGCAGAATTGTGTTTAAGCCTTTACTACCCTACAAAGTTGCAACATTATGTTAGTAAGTTTGTTTAAATAGAATGCATTTTAGTAGGGAATCTAATACATTTTCCAAGAAACTCCTGTTGCAATGTATCTGTTTTATACCAAACAATCATTACATTTTTATCATTAATCAATATTTCACTAACTTAAAATGTATCCTTCACCTTTAAGGCAAGACTCATGGTCAAAATTTCTAAAGATTCTATTCTAAATTGATTAAGCACACCTGATGACCTTATGACATCTGGAAACTTCTTGGCTTGCTGCTCTTTTAGGTTTTGTTCACCAACTCTTTTTCCTGTAGGATTTGTATAATTCTTTCGTGTCAATCCCTTGTTACTTTAGGATTCCTTATTCGGCAAAATTTTATTTGGTTTTAATTTTAATCCTTTTTTAATATATACTCATAAGGCTTTATATTTAAATTAAACGTATAGAATTATTCCCAATATCAAGTAATTTCTGCTAGAATTTCCACCATCTATTATCGTTTTGTTCACTTTTTGGTAAAGTTTGTAGCAAGGTTGAGTAAATAAGTAGATATTCCCATATATACTCTTTAAAGACGCTCGCCCACCACAATTCCCACAGCGCTTATTTTATTGCTGATATACCGAATACTCCTTGGTGAGGCTACGCTCCTGAAACTATACTGGGGCCGCGGTGGCCGAGGGGTAGACCCCTCGCCTCACACCAAGTCGATCAGTGTTCGATTCCCGGCGGGGTCGGTCCCCGGATTTTCGCATGTGGGAATCGTGCAGGATGATGCCACTGGCCGAAAGGTTTTCTCGGGGATCTCCCGTTTCCCCGCCCATTCATTCCGGCGGTGCTCCATAATCCCCTCACCAGCGCTAAAGACATCGATGTTAAGCGCTGACCAAAACCTATTCACTCACTGAAACTATACTCCTTGTTGACCGCCCCCAAATAAATAGCTCCTGGACGACCATCAGACCTCAGTACAGCTCTCATCGCACTGCTGGGACGTCTTCTCCTCGTTAAAGAGTAGATATCAGGGAAATCTAACACAGCCCTGATCATCCACTCGGCCTTATATATAGAAAAAAATGAGGTATCCTCCGCCGTCACACATTTTTCTTACCCATCTAGTATTCAAGTAGTAGCCCGCAGGATGCTTGCTGGATAGAAGTCCATGTACCTGCTCACTTATTTCCAAATGCCCAACAACATTTCTTCTCACGCCAACTTCTTTAACGGTTTCCGTGTACTGCCGAAATACCTCTATTTATACTTGATTCAAAGGTGTGCTTGCCTGCTTCTTCACGCCCATTGGCTGAACTGCCGACTGGTACTTCAAAACGACTACCTAAACTTCGAACAGAATAGATATTCCAAGGTTACATTTAGCATGTTACACTTATGTTTCTTGCCCGATAGAAGTTTATTTCCCTTATGATAAACACATTAAGCTTTTCGATATAAACTGGTAGCAATAATAGTTTCCACTAAATTATATTTTGTTGTTTTACAATGAACATTGTTTTTGATATACCTCTGGAACTCGCTAACTTGGATACAAATGAACCTTTCTTATCTTGTGAGCTGTAACTTGTTCAATTATTCTGCTCAAAATCAATATTATTATAAACAAGCATGATATAATGTACACAACACACTTTTTTTTATATCTGCGATTATTGAAACAAGCAGCCAGCTTGCTTTCGAGATGACCGCACACCTGTTATAGAAACTCCGTTTATCAAATTTTCTTAATCCATTTGTTTTGAGTCATGCTTTAACAGACAATTTCATGCTTGCCTTTAAATTATATTACGTTCTATCACAATATGCAATAACTCTGTAATACATATGACATAACACTATCACGAAAGCGAATAAAGTGACACCTAAAGATACGTTTTTACTGACTCAGTCACCGTTGCTATTCCTGGTAGGCTTGTCATACCTAGTTCGTTCACAGTCCCCGGGGGGTAGTGATTTCCCAGCCGAGTGTTCTCATGTGGAGATTATAGTGAACACTTGAATATTCGCCTTTCCTCCTGCTATATTAATTCAATTGCTGAGCTACCCTCATTTCACACCTTCCATTTCTCTGATTGGCTGGAACAACTTCTCTGACTAGTCTGTGTTTGTCGCCAGAGTTCAGGTAGTACATGTCGTATCTCATCCAAGTTTACTCTTCCTGAATATGAGATCAACATTCAAATATTGTTCTTACATGTGTGTACACCGTGTCTTTAATAATTTATCTGAATATTCAAATACAGTGCCCACAAAGAAACAAAGAACCACCCATACATTACAATTGAAGAAGCCATTCCACAACTAAATTTAATGGTAATGTAAGTGAGCTCTACGTCTCGTCAACAGCGAGGACATTAGAGACGGCAATTCACAACTTGGCACAACGACCGGAGCTGGGAGGAGAGTCGGCCATGGCTTTTTTAAAAGGAACCATCCCAGCATTCACCTGGAGTGATTTTGCAAAATCGTGGAAAACCGAAATCAGGATAGCAAGAGCCGGGGATCGAACCCGGGTCCTCTCAAATGCGAGTCCGACGCATTATCGTTGCGCCACCTCGCTCGGTATTCTTTAATGTAATTATTCGAACATATGAAGAACTTAGATTTACAGCTGGGTAAGTTAGTTAAAATAGTTTCCTCGTAAACAATTTTTTTTTTGTATTCAGTTGCAAAATGCAGTACATTCAATTGTGACCTACACCACTGTGAATATCATATTCTACCGTTTTTCTCTTTGGCAGATCATTTACAGTAGAATGATTGATTTTTATATGTACTCTTCGACGTGTTAACATATTTTCAAATTAATCGGTGTAAATTACAAATTATACAATTTTTCCTGTATTCCTTTGCAAGTCAAAAATGTGTGTATTTCTACCACATTACTGACGGATAATTGTATCTACTCGGCAAAACGTGCACTTCGTGTGCTGTAAATACTTTTTAGAGATATCGTAATGACCGTATTTGTGCGTTTTAATCCATAAAGAACAGAAAAAAATTTAATAATCAAGTTGTATCTTAATACAATTCAACGGTTTCTATATTTTTATTAATGACGTAGGCCTATTCGTAGGTGGTTTACTATCACTCAAAGGAAGCAGTCTTTAAAAAAATTAGAAACCCAATCGAGAAGACTATTTGATGTAGGAAACAACGTATAAATCAACCACGTACAATTTTTGTCAATAATATGATGTTAATTCAACTGAAATATCTTTTTTAAGATTATCGAATTGGTTTTGGTGTTTTTTTTTTTACATTATGTATTCTGAATCATGTACGTAGTTATACCGAAGTATACAAACATATTTACGGTTACATTTATTTATTTACGCTGTGCTGAAACAATATTTTAACAACTTTTCATATTTACTTCCCCGTAATTAGTGGCTCTTCAAGAGCAGCAGTGGCACCCGGTTGTTCTAGGGGAGCGCATCTTCGGCGGCGGGAGTCACCATTTGGCGGCGAAGGGATGACTCGACCGCGTGACGTAGCGGGGGTGGTATCAGCCCCTACCATTTCCTCGCCCTCCCCAGCCTCGCGCTCCGTTATGGGTCCCCGAAGTGCCACAGAGCAGCCCCTCCCAGCCATTCAGGAGCAGGTGCGCCGCAGCTGATATGTCTCCGAGACTAATTAGGCGATATTTTTCAACGACCGCATTCCCTCTCTCCCTATCTCCCCCTCCTCCCGTGCCGCGGGCGAGCAGGCAATCTACGGAGGCGACACACAATGACACAAATCGTACGTCTCCGGAGGGCGTGTTTTAGCCTCCTCCCCTGCCACCCCCCACCCCATCAGGAACCCTTGTAAGAAGACTAGTCACCGCTCACCAGTCACCCCGGATAACGCTGCGTTGTGTAAATTCCCACATCCCCCGACTTTCGCGGCTTCAACACCAATGTGTTTTGGCAGCCTCGGCTCGTGAAGGGTGTTTTGTCTGGGTGATCCTTTGTAAGAAAAGAAAAACAAGATTAGGCCCAAGAAAAGCCGTTGCTTTTCCACGAGAGTTATTTAAGCCTATCTTGCTCAACATGTCAACTCCGCAAAGTTCAGTAATTCGTTTAAATGCAAACCTTTCAAATATAATACATTTTAAGACATATTTTTAGAACTTCTGTATTATCAGTTGGTTATTAATACAGTTATGTATATATTTTCACAGAACTTCATTAATAATACTCATCAATAGTCTCTATAGTTTGCACAACACGTTGAAAAAATTAACTTTTAATATCACTTATTTTCGAAACGTTATTAAATTATGCCAAATTTTAGAATAGAAACAGACGATTTATAGCAAACGTTGTACTGTCGCAGAACCAGACGATTTGAACTTTAACCCATTCCGCGAGTAATCATATGCAAAATTTGTCTTCTGAGACTACTTAAACAAATTTGCGCCGTATATAAAGTGGTTTGTAGGCTACTGTAGGCTCGTGGTAGGAGGTGAAACTCTTAAAATATTTCACAAAACTATTATTGATTGTAAAATTTATAAAAATTTTAACTTCCAAAATTCTAGTTCGTTATGGCAGCATGCTCAAATAATATTTAATGAAAGAAAAAATTGCGTACTTGTCTAGTTAACAGATGTTCTTTACTGATAAAATCCTTCATTAATTTTTTGTGGAATAAATGTCACTACAATGCAGCACTCAAGGTTTTATATTCAAACTACTTATGTGTTACCATCAAATTCGGTATGAAACTGTCTTACGCCAATGTAATTTCAACACATACTTTCATTTCAATATGTTGGGGGCCACACTTTAACCAATTTCAGCCAAACGTTCTGTATCAGCTACAGAAACCACGGTTTTTTATTCGTTCTTCCGTCGCTCAGACGAAACATATTTGGTGCCAGGTAGTTTCCTACTAAAATTTGTGCGTAATTACATATCATAAAAGGATCGTGAACACATTCGTTAATGTTACTATTTTATTCAAGTTCCTTGGGGAAGAATCTGTATGAATACGTTATTCCCGATTTTCTGTGTGCGTGTCTGTGTGTGCGTGTGTATACGTGTACGTCTGTTTTCCAACATGTGTTTGGCTGAAATAATATTCGTATTTAGTAGCTTAACAATATCTAAGTTTTATTTTTTTTACTCTAGATGGTATTATTTAAGAAACACGCGTCACACAGGGTACAAATCGATAACTTAACTTCATAATCAGTTATTAAAACAAAGTATTTCGATGACCGGGAAACTTGCTAAAAATTATAGCTTTATAAGTGGTGTAAATAATTTTTACTTTAAGTTAATTGTAGTACAGTATATATTTTTATTTTTCTCCGATATCATAAGCTCTAAACATTTTTTTAAATCTCAAATGTCTTGTATATAAGACCCAAATTGCTTTGATGGGAGCATAAAAGAGCTCTGTGGTGAGCTCCAACAAAGTGCAATAAAGGTTGTCTGTGTTCACCAGCTTCCAAAGCGTATGCATCAGCAATAGTTGAGACTGGAGATGGCGGCCAGGTTGTACTGCGGTCGCGCATGTGGAATGTATTTCTGGTTGCATGGGCAAGAGAAGGAGGCCGAGGTTCCTCCAGCAGAGTGCGATGCCGTTCGTATTTTTATGCCTGTGTATGTGTGCGGCATCCCTTCGTTTTCACGCCTGGCTCGCGCGCATAAAAGAGGCAAATTACACTTCAGCCGGAGACTCAGGGTGGAGTAGGCAGCTACACCGACAATTGCCTGCTACTTTCTGGTTCGCGCGGGGTTTTTGCCGTGGGAAAGGGGAATGGTGTGGAGGGGTGATGGTTGTGTTTCGAGCTGAGGCGGTTTCTGAGGTCTGGTCCCGGCGAACCGAGAGTCGGTGGTGGCGCCGCCACGCGGGGAAGAGAGGAAGCAGGTGGCTGGAGCAGGGAAACTGTGAGACGAAGGGAGAGTAGCCGAGGTGAAGATAAAAAAAACACAACAACGAGAGTAGTCGCAGCCACTCGCCGGGAGAAACAGAAGTGAGTGCGAAGGTTTCCAGCGAGGAAGAGGGGGTCTCGGAAGAGTCCCCCTGGGACACGGAGACACTGTTAACTGGCATAGGGACTCCACGACTCCCCGGGCTATATAACGCGGCCGGAAAAACCAATCCCCGGGAAAATGGAATAGTTCCTGACTTGGTAATTTGACCACCTCTACCCTCTCCCGCCAACCACCGCCTTCCCGTATTCCCAACCTTGCCCTGTGGACTTTGCCTTGGCAATCCGTGACACATTCAGCCACTTCATTCCGTCACGAGGAAAAACTCTCGCAGGTCACGTGAGTTGTAAACAGGCAACGGTAAATAGCCAGTCTTTCCTGCAGGATTCTGCTGCTACATGCTGCAGTACATAGGAGGGCAGGGACTGTTGCGAGCTATTTGAATGCAGATCTTTAGAATGTGCAAATAGTAATGAATAAAATATAAATGTTTATGATCACTATACAGTAAGTAGTATTTTCACATTGGTGCATATAAATAAAATTACTTTTAATCGAATGCTTCGAAAAATTCCTTACTCTGCGCAGTCATAGACAATCAATAAAATGCATGCAGGCATGGAGGTAAGAATAGTCAGGAGACGGCGTCTTGTGACGTATTTGAAGCTACTTTTTTTGGTGTCAAAATATGTCGCTGAGGCATTTTGATGTTATTATCATTTGTGGTTATTCACTTTTAAATAATAAAAAACATTTCGGATGTTAACACAATTAAGCTATGCAACTAATAGCATCAGTTAACTAGTTTTTGATTGAAACAAGGGCTTGATTATGAACTTATCACGTAATGATAAGTTACTGAACAGAAGGTCGCCGTAATGAGACACCCAAAAAAGCCGGCTTCATGTGTGCCCATACACTTCTATAGGCATGGCCACCCCCTGTGTGTAGGTTTCTTGCCAACTGATGCTCCGTTCTCCCGCAAAAATAAATTTATTAATATTGCCGTATTTTCTAAACAGAACTTATGACACCTACGATGCTGAAAACTGTTGAATTTATTGCTACGAACAGTGTAGAGATTCTTCGACACTAACATAACTTTACTTTATAAAAAAATTCCAAAATTACTGTAAACCTAACGTGCATGGCCCTTTTGAATTGTCATTAATTGTATATATTTTAATTTTCACTTAATTGGCAAAGTTTAGACAGCGAATTTTTTTTTGTTTAACAGAATTATTTTAATTAGTTCCCAAGCGTATGTGTTACAAGACACCACTGTGGCTCTTTCCTCATATGCTACTTTTCCTGATAAAATTAGTAGTTTACTGAAGGAAAAAAAAAATATGTGGAACTGGGGGCAACGTTTTGAAAGTAAGATTTCTTTACAAGTACATTGTTTGACAGTCAACGAAGAACCGAGATTTTTTCAGTTATATATTTAGCTAAATGACTTAGTGCCTCTTATGAGAGGTAAAACTTATAAATCATTGCCCGTTTTAAAACGACAAATGTAATTTGTAAAAGAGAACTATAAAATATTGTGTTAGAACTGTACCACGTTTTGTAGTTTTTTTTTGCACCTTCTTTTATCTACTTTGTAGTGGTGAAGGCCCGAAGTATAGATAGGAGCCAACTTAGAATCATGGCTGAGCCCCTTACTCCTACAAAGGAGGGAAGTCATGCAAGGAGATATGCATCGCAGCAGAGAGAGATTGTGATGCCATATCAGTTGTTAAAGTAATTGCTGCCGCCCAAGGTGTACCTATCGTACAACCTGTAGCTAAGGCGAAAGAGGAAAACCGGCAGACGTCGATAAGACCCTCTTGGCGGAAATGAATATAACTACTTTCCAGTTAAATGATTTAAGAGCATGAAAACTACTAGCAAAGCATAAAAGTCCGGGTTGTTTTGACAGCACACCAGACCTGACATGTGTGTAGTCCGGTTCTGCCGGATCAATAATTAGTTAAATGATAGTTACGCCAGTGTTATCAATGTTATGGTGGACACAGTGGTAGCATTCGTTCTCTATACGACGGTAGGTAAAGTCATTCACGTTTGGAACACACTCGACCACATAGAACAATCACCTCCTAAATGTATGCATATTGTATCTTTACGGCGCACAGAGATTGGCCATTGCCATGTATACTCTGTAAATTGAATACGAACATCTATAGGTCACTGGTTGTAGAACAACTCTTATGGACGCTTGTACACATTTTCGTCCATATTGATCTTTCTTAATTACTTTTTAAAGAGGTGTAACCTATAAGGCCAAAAATTTCGGAGTCGCCTCAGCCTCTGTCAATCAGTGTCCTCGGTATTATTTTGAGGCAAGTCGGTGTCAGTTAATATTACTCGCTTTTATTTGGTTTGGTTTATAATATTGGCTGTTGTGTCTGATGTATTTAGTCCGAAGGAAATTTTGTTATCCCTTCCTTTGATGTGACGTGCACTTATTGTTTTAGCTGCGGCAGTAATTAATTTACACATTTTTGTGTAATGTAAAATTTTGATTTGTGTTAAGAATTTGATTTGTATTAGGAAGTTGACTGCCGATTGGTGCAAGGGCTGATTCGCAGCAGTTGTATTGACGTCGGAGAATATGGACCGAAATATGGCGATGTCAAGTCAGACAGAGAAGGACACGTTGAGAATGATTGTTTCGTGTTGAGCAACTATGTTGGATTCGGATTTACATAATTAGGGTATTAAAAATGCCAGAGTAATTGCAAAGGATTCGCCCAGCCGTAAATAAGTTAGTAGCACGGGCTGGCTTAAGACCTTGCGAATTGACTGATATCGTGGTCCGCCTCGGTCAGATAGGCCATGTGGGTTTGTTTCGTGCTGGTTGGGGTTTTAAATACCGCTAGTTTAGTGAATACGAGCCCTTTAAGACTAGATCACATCAGAGGAAAACCGCATACTATTATAATAGGGATAAATCAAAGGAATTAACTTCCTGTAATGGCCCTGGTGACATGGGGACAGGCTGCATTTAATTTCATGTTCACGCCAATGGTAGAGAGAAATTTGTAATTATTTAGTAGTAGATATTGTGCCACGAATATGGCCAGGTTGCCATACGGCACGATGTTCTGCGACCTTGAGAGAGAACTGTTCATCCACGATTGAGCTGACGACCATCGAACATTAGCAGTGAGCTTTATGTTTCTAACTGGTCATGTTCGAACACGGCACGGGGAACATGCCCGAGTCGTGTGAGTTTATTAGCGGAGTAGAGGGAATTGCTATGTGACAGCGGGTTACATAGTGTATAGCAACCCTTGAATACAAGTTGAATAGCTTACAGTTCTTAGTACAACTGCATGTATTTTAAAAAAAATGTACGTGACGATTATTGTTTTCCTTTAGAGTATATCAGAGTCTCTTCTTACTGTGTTTGTCGCCATCATCACACCAGCGTTCTTAAAACTTGGGGGGCTGATTCCAAACCGTGCTGTCAATAGCGGTAAGGGTAATATCTTCATTGTGTGCATTTATATCAATAAAGGTTTTATTATTCAAAATACAATAATTTTTCTGTAGTTAGTAACATATTTCAGATATAAATAAATGTATACGTTGAAGATGTCATCTTTTTTTTTTTGCTAATTCTTAAATTTTGGAGTTAGCATGATTTGGAATTCAGGTCTCCAATTGAACTGCACGTTCTCCTGTGAAAGCTTCTGTTTACGTACCCCCCTTTTTTCCCTTACTCCTTCGTTCAGGGTCGCAGCACGCCAAGGGGAACTGATCTACGCGAAGGCGAACAAATAAACCCTTCGAGGAGGGGGTAAAGGAGTCAGGAGTCAAACCCCTCGTATAAGGCGCCAGAGGGAAAAAAACTGTATAAAGTTGGTAAGCGGTCGAAAGGCCATTCATCTGTCGGTTGTCAGAACAACACAATCCACCGCCGGTGCCTTTAAGACTTCCGGCCGCGCGCCCATAATTCAACGCGCCAACTTTCCCTTGCGTTGCCTGGCCTCTCCCCTGCCTAGCGTCGCCAGCAAGCTGATATCGTAGCTCCATATATTACTAGCCAGCCTTGTCGCGATTGACAGAACGAATTAAAAGTCCGCGAGGGAATCACATCTAGATTAAGTTTACTTCCTCCCGTCTTTTTTTCTTCTTTTTCTTTTTACCCCTGCTCTCCCTCAAGGAAGAAATACGGGTTCTCCCAACAGCGTGGTGCGAGTTATGGATGGCCGTTATTTAACGTAACCGTTAAAGTAACACTATCCCTGTCCTGTGACCTCTAGCGATAACAACACGTTCCTATTTTCAACAGTTATTTTGGTGATGTTAGGCTTATTTATTATATAACATCAGAACGTCAACCCTGTCTGTCCACGGAAGTTAATTTTTGAAACGTCTAGCTTTTTAGTTTGTATCTGTCGAACTCTTCCGTGCTATTCCTCGTAATTCTACATTGCGCATACGTAAACGTTATTTCTTGGAACGTTCAGACTCAGTAGTTTTGAAATACCCTTGCACATTCATCATAGAGGTACTAAGATTCAAAGTGGTATATATCACACAAATTTAATACCTTTTTTTATATTAATAAAGTATGTACTTTTTGAGAAAGATATTTCATAAACTATTTGACAGCTATAAGATTTGTTTGTAGTATTTCAGTTTACGCATGAGTGTACTTACTGCATTTATCTGTGACTACAAATATTTTAATTTACAAATTTATTGAATCTGACTTGGGCCACAATGATTTTCACCGCCCCATACTATCATAGCGAACGCGCAAAAGGTGTTTCTCTGTACGCCTTGCCGGGATTCCGAAACAACGTAACATCTATCGCATGATATTAAAATAACTGCGTGCTTACATTTAATTGTGTTAGTACAGCAAAAGCCATTTCTTTATACAATTGGAAAATAATTATGTTCCTCTGCTAATTTGAAAATAAATATCAGTATTTCATAATATAACCGGAAAAATTCTAGATGTTTTTGTAGATGATGGTTAAATAATATTTGACCATATTCGAGACAGGGGAACGTTTATTTTTTACTAGTCACTGCACTTAAAAGCTGATTCAAGTTTTTCAACAAACAGCTATACCGATGTCAATTATTCTCCGGGAAAGCCACAATCTCACCAACTGTGTGGCAGGATAAACGACGCGACGCTTTGGAATCCGTTGTAACTGATACAACTGCAACGGCTTTCAATGTGACGGGGCGTTTACGTTAAACGAAAGACGCGACGTAAAACTTAATGCGGCCGTAAGTTTGGCAGAAAATATCCCGTCCGCCTGGTTCGGGTGCGAGGGGCCCGTTCAATTAAGGCGCCGTGAGGGTGTGGGGTTGGTTGGCACCCCCCCCCCCTTGGCTCCCAGACCTCAGACAGTGTGAATATAGATGAAGTTAATGAGCTCATGTAATTAGCGGGTAACAGGCGTGCGTGTGTGTGCGGCAGGGCTGGCAGGGGGGCGGGAAAACAGGCATGTCATCAGATTACCCGGCTAACAGAAGGTGGTGGAGGGGGGAGGTTGTGGTAGTTGCTCCAGGGAGCCGGCGTAGCAGACGACGTCACTGCAAACACGCCTGGCTTCCTGGCGCGCTACGTCGTCGCCTCAGCCAGTCGGATCTCTCATGAATTGTGCAGGCGCGATTCCTGGCGCGCGTCCTCGGCCTCGTACACAGCGTGGGTCTACATAGCCATACACTTGCCCGAGTCGTGTCCATCAACTGCACCAATAGTCCATTCTGCAGCAATTACCACTGTTATCGAAATGTTTAGTCGTAGAAAATATAATGTGACCTTGTTTTAAAACAACTTTAATAAAAGTCACTCTGTTAAAAAAAAAAAGTTTCCAAATAACGGAAAAATTTCATAATTAGTGATCATCTAGTTTTAATATCAAACTGGTAGCATTCATTGTGAAGCGAATGTTTAAGAAAGCCAAAATAATAAAGACTTTAAATAAATGCTCGGGTTATTGAAGTAAAATAATTTACGTAATAGAATAATACGTAGAATATAGGCATACATAAAATGTAAATGACTTTATGGGAACTTGACGTAACATTACTTTTTACACATTCTGCAGAAATTACGACTGTTTCACAAACGTTAAATAATCGTAGAAGTTATAATAAGCAAAAGTTTCAATAACCCTTCTATAAAGTTTCCTCTGTTATGGATGGTTCCTAATAGCGAGAAATGAAATTATTAGTAACGGTGAAGAGCGATAATAACGAGAACTGTAAAATTTTCCTGTAGTACAAATTTTTCAGTAGCAGCAAAATAAGTATTTAATTAAAAGTTACAATTATACAAGTTAAATATTTTATGTAATAAAGCAATACGTCAAAACAAAATACAAGTGCGTTTATGTGTGAACTTGACAAAATATTAATTTGCTTTTTTTTTTTTTTTTTTTTTTTTTTAGTTCAACTGTTGTGTAAATGACACAGTTGTTAGGGTTGCGCAGCTACAGACAATTTTCCTCTAGCATATGAAGTGATTTGTTTGTCTGACAACGATAGATTTGATAATTCATCATCAAGATTTTTATTCGTGTAAATACATAATACTGTACCCTGATTAAACGCTGTGTATCGTATTAATTTTTACTAAACGCGGTGTCATGAATAAAGCTTTTTTCTAACTAACTGTGTTAATTAAATCGGTTAGGCCATCGACCACCCTAGAATGTTTATTTATTCCAAAATTTTGTTACAGAATTGTTGACATAACTGCTGCAAGTCTGCTGTGTAGTAGCTACACTAATTTTTTCGTTATATTTCATAGGTAACTAAATTACATTTAAGACAGTATGTTTTTAAGAAGAGTTTGACTACTGTTGGAGAAAATTTTAATTTCATCTTAGCGTAAACCGTTTCATCTACGACAAGTAACTTGTGAAATCTCGATTTCTGTATAGACTGTTGTGCAAACGAGTAACTTAAAAAAATATTACTGATTTTCACTGAAACTCATAAATGCTTCAGAAACCGGAATTTCACACATTTTCTGAACAGTTAACTGTGACATACAACAGCGAATATGTGCCAAAATGTTTATGAAAATATATAGAACCGTGAAGTTTAGCCTACGGGTCATTAAATTCGCGAAAATTTTTTGTCCTTAAATACAGCCAATATATAGTCCAGACTTACAGCAGTATCAGATGCCTGCGCCATTGTTTCCTAATGGCTAAGCCGTGTGCTGATTATTATAGCTGGAGAAGGGGAGAGTAGAAGAAAGTTGAACCATACATTCTTCGAATGACGGGTAGAGCAGACATCTATATTCTATGGACCACAGGCCCTGGGAAAACTTTCCCCAGCTGGACGAGGAGGAGTTCCAGGTCTGGTGACACTAGGCTTTTGTCATTCATTTCTTGATTGGTAAATCGTTAGGTAACAAACTTAAACAACACTTACAGCTATTAAACCTAACACGACACATTCTTTAATCAATGCCACTGCTTACCTCGTTGCTCTAACTAGAACAAGGATAGAAATTTACTTGCTAAATTTTGTTCGATAAAGTTCAATCACGTTTTGCATATTCCTTTAGGACAGAAACTATTTTCTGCATTGACAAGAGAAAAGTATAGGCTACAAAAATTAAAATTTGGAAAAAATAATGAGTAGGTGTTTTTGATTGTCAGTGTTTGCACTTACAGTACATAGGTTCTACGTGTACAGATGTAATTTAAGAATAAATTCCCTATTCCATCTATCACCAGAGCTCTGGAGCAGCGTTAAGCTATTTCTTTAAAATGTTATTTCAAAGTTTATGTTTAGAAAAATTGTCAGATAGAATTTAGTTGTCAACTGTTACAATTTCAGTCGCCGTACTATCAGGTAAATGACAAATTGTTGATTTCAGGAAGAGCATAGTAATAAAATACGAGCAATAAAGATAACTAGAGTACTAAATTAAAGCGTATGTTTAAGTGTCGGGTTGAAAAACGAGAAGTTTCAAAGCAAACAAGAGCCGGCGTCTATAGCTCACTAACTTCCGCGACCTATATTCCTCGACTACCTCAAGTTGGAGTGAATTGTAGAACAATCAAGGTACTCTACACCAGATAACACAACTACTGTATGTAATATTTCTCGTCCGAGACACATCACAGCACGCCACAGACCGGCTCGTTATTTCATGCACCAGCGAGACCGATTACAATTACAGCTATTAACTTAGGTCGAAATAAAAACACTGTATTTCTACGCTTTCTTGTAAAACGCAAATATCAAAGCTGTTCATAAAATGGGTTTCTTCGAAATACAACGTTAAAAATCTTCCTAACCAATATACTGGAAGCTTTTCCCCTGTACACATTATGGGACTCTAACCATACTTAAGCAATGTTGAGCATTGGTACTGTGTAAGTCTGGTAACATTAGTATAAATTTGACAGTTGTAAAATGTAGAGAATCGCTACCATTTATTATGGGAAAAAATGTGCC
This sequence comes from Medauroidea extradentata, assembly GCA_003012365.1. Taxonomy (NCBI): domain Eukaryota; kingdom Metazoa; phylum Arthropoda; class Insecta; order Phasmatodea; family Phasmatidae; genus Medauroidea; species Medauroidea extradentata. The sequence goes on along the minus strand of PNEQ01130878.1, from coordinate 733 downwards.
ATACTTTATTGCACGCCTTTATTTTTAGTTATTTATGGCGCGTATGATTCAAGTTCATCGTGCGTGTGAAAGTGTTGTCTCTATCCATGTGTCCTCTGTTGTAAAACATTATAATGAAAAAAGTTGTTTGTCACTTTTTACAAAATCGTTAGTATTTAGCTGTTCTGTTTGCAACAGCCAGACTGAGCCATGACACAAATTGTCACATTATGATAATAAAATATATGTTGCCACACACGCAGCTACCTCTTTCTCTATGCAAGACCGCACAATGCAAGTATGTGGTGCAAGAGTGGAATAACTGACGTCAGTAGTGACATGATGAATTTCAGCTATTTAATAGTAAGGTTATGTATCTCAGGGTTAATTTTGAAGTTACATTTGCACTGCTCTTCTAAAGTAGGATTCGGTATGTGTGTGCGGGGAACACCAGTGTATGTCTTACCAACCGAAGTTCTGGAAGCGTTCGCTGGTGAACCTAGAAATACTTGCATGCAGAACCACCTAAAATATACTCCAATACTACTGAAAGATACTACAGCCCAACGAATTTTAAAATAATTTATATCGTACTATGCTCGTAACGAAAATGACACACATAAGATGGCTGAACAAGATGTGGTATTAGTAAGACTAACGTAAAGTAATATAAATTTTAACATAATTAATCTTACTTGGCTGACTCCTAGTATTGAAGAATAAAAACATCTGGATCCTTCAGAAAACAAATTAA
>PNEQ01130877.1:0-22741 GCA_003012365.1 Medauroidea extradentata | reverse complement strand
ACCCCGCAAATGTACACAGTAACCCTGCTAACGGACAAAGTTACCCCGCAAATTTACACAGTAACCTCGCAAATGTACATTGTAACCCCGCAAATGTACACAGTAACCTCGCAAATGTACACAGTAACCCTGCTAATGGACAAAGTAACCCCGCAAATGTACACAGTAACCCCGCAAATGTACACAGTAACCCTGCTAATGGACAAAGTAACCCCGCAAATGTACACAGTAACCCCGCAAATGTACAAAGTAACCCCGCAAATTTACACAGTAACCTCGCAAATGTACACAGTAACCTCGCAAATGTACACAGTAACCTCGCAAATGTACACAGTAACCCCGCAAATGGACAAAGTAACCCCACAAAAGTGCACAGTAACATCGGTTTATGATACATCGTGCTTATTACAAGCGAAGTATTAACATTCATAATACTATGACGTCTGTAGATGCATCACAAGGTCCACAACGTGCCACGTACGTAGAGAATGGAAAAATTGGCGGGTTCCCTGACGTGCAGGCTAACCTCCAAGAATATATATTATGTATTCAAGCAAACAACAGGTGTTGAATGGCTGCTGGCTGATAACAGTGGTGTGGGACATTTTAAGGGCGCGGTCACCTTTTTTTTCAACGTCTTTTTTTATTTTTATATTTGTACCAAATATTTTTTCTTATTTTAGACATAAATTGTGACTAAATCTTCCTCTTAGAAAATGGTTGTATCTCTCATAGTTTTTGCATGAGTCGTAAACGTCAAAATTTCGACCTTACGGTTTTATGTACGTCACTATAACAAACCGACATACCAAACCGAAAAAATTCACAGTGTATAACAATGTTATAGGGTATAATTTGAACTATATAAAATAAAAAATAAATACTTTTTTTGTATTTTAAAACAATTTTTGAAATGTTTAAATTTTCATTTCAAAATTCAGCATTTTTTATTAAATACAAAATTATTTCATTTTTTGTTTTTACATGTGTCATTTCATAGCCTACAACATTTATACAGTGTGAATTTTTTCGGTTTGGTATATTGTTTGGTTTTAGTGCCGTACATAAAACCGTAAAGTGCAAATTTTGACGTTTACGACTCATTACGCGATAACTATGATGGATATAACAATTTTCTAAGAGGAAGATTTATTTACGACTTATGTCTAAAATAAGAAAAAAAATGTCTGGTACAAATATAAAAAAAGGCGTTGAAAAAAGACGTGACCCGCGTCCTTAAGGCATATTGTCATTATTGGCTCAGAGGCTTCCAGAGGATGTTAAATAAGTCAAAAACCAATGGCGAAAGTTACACGAACTTTTATGTGTTGGAATTCTAACGTGTGCATCAAAGAAAACGCGAATTTTTCAGGTCCCTTCACATGCGAGAATATTAACTGAACTACGAACAAACACAGATGATATTATAGAAATTGTAGCTGAGGCTCTTAATTTCCTCCGTTTAGCGAGCAGCACTTTGGCTGGCGTTGCAGGGCAAGACGAGGAACGGCTCCTGCAGAGTGTTTTCAGAAGAGTTCTAAAAGTGGCCGAGGATGTGTGTACGTAACAAGGTTTCGTCAAAACTGAAACACTGGCTACAAGTCAAGAAGGTACATTCCAGCGAGCCACTATGAGAGCTTCTTGACAGGCGTGGAACATGAATAAACATTCCGTCACTTAGGCCCGGAGCGTCGCTATGCGTCACATCGTCCCTCGAGCGACTGGTCGTCCACGCCGCGTCCAGAACTGTACTCTAATATACCACATGGAAGTTTACCTCATATTGTACAGGCATGCCGCACAGCAAGATGTGGTGGTCAGAGAGCTCGCCTCAAACTACGGTGATCTAGGTTCAAGTGAAATACAGTCAAATATCTTTAATACAAACCTGAAGGGACCAAAATTTTGGCTGTTTGTAATATAGAGGTTTGTATTAACAGGTGTTCACTAAAATCTTAAAAAATTTCTCAAAATTTGGTCACTCTGTTTATTGCCACAAATCAAATAGTCTTTTCACCACAATGACTTCCTTTTGCTTGAGAACTTCATATTGCATGCTTTAATGCATAAACAAAATTTTTATTAAACATTAAAGTAATTATTACATTTCTTGTCCCATTCCAAGATGAATAAAAGTCACTTTGTATTAATGAGAACTTCGTACTAACAGGGCTCGTATTAACGAGGTTCCACTGTAAAAGGATTTTGTCGGCTTTTAAGGGAAGTCCTCGGACATCGCATTCACGGTTCATTCGTGTGTCATGCCATTGGTTACGCTAATGTTACTTCCACTACTGGTTAGAAAGAAAATGTGTTTTCTTATGGAAGATTTTGGCACAGGAAAAGTTAGGTAGTTACGCTGATATCGCTAAGGAACCAGAAAAATACGAATTTGTAGTAAAATTAAATTTTAATACGCTTGGAAAAGACAGAAATCATTTACCTTGCTTTTTAAGAGAAAATAAACCAATGTCGCGTTTTAAATTATAAACTTTTGCAACCATAAACGATACCAGCGCTTAAGCGTTAGAAATTTTCCCTGTGCCAAAAGTTTAACATTGATCATTCAAATTTGTAGTATAATTTACCTAGCTACGCTATTGCTATACTCCATTTCATATAAGTTTGGATAAATCTGACAGCAACTTATCGGCAATAATTTTTTAGTATTTTGCGATTTGTTGTACAATGTAAGACATTTTTAACTCAAAAGAACCTGAAATGTCCATTTCAGCATTTGTACTGCAAAGTTTGTCTTGTGTAGTGACAAAAATAACAAAATATCACAAATTATTAGCCATGAGTTGCTGTCAGATTTATCCAAACTAATATGAAATGGAGTATACAAGTAGGGACACGTGCTTCGAGAATTGTTCCTAGAGGCTAGAATATGCTTATGTACTTCGTAGTAATAACGTAGGCAACTAACAACAGAAATGTAGACGTGCCAACTGGTTCAAGAAACTTAGAAATTGACCCACATATAGAAGTTTTTAATAGAAGCATTTAAAACATGTAACGTACTGAAAGTGGAACTTCAAAATAATTCAAAAAGTCGTCACAAGTATCCCATAGAATAGAAAGTGTGAAGAAATGTAAAGAATCGCCAAACAGTGCTAAAAGCATAGATGTGAGACATCTAGCGGGCAGGACGTGAACCTTGAAACACGGCCCACATTGTGAAGCTGGAGAAAGGCTTCTGTGTCACGGCCGGCAGTAATGGTGTAGGAAACGTTCATATGCGCTATTTGTACGTGAATCTGCTGGCACTGTTCCCGTTATTTGAGTATGTTACATGGAAACATTTTCAAGTAGCCACAGTTAGTCAGCTGGAGTTCCTCACTCTGTACATAAGCCTGAAGACAGAAATATTTCTCAGTTCCAGAAACATAGTATCTGTTGTCGTTGAAGATAGACTGTTACTTTCCCTCTTGTTGTCTTCGGCGAGTTCTTTGAAATAACTGTGCAATGGGAGTGCATGACTGGATTTAGTGGAAATTCTCCAATGCGAAATAAATGACGGTCAAAGAAATCTAACAATAATAGAAAACCATAAATAAGCAGAGTATGCTTTAGTCAACAGGATACATACACAACACAAAATTCCAGAAAATGGAATCGGGTCAAATAACACAAGGAACAAAGATACAATAAATGAAAATAATAAAAATCGAAAAAGAATCCCAAGTTAACATGCCACACAATGATGAGACGAAACAAAACACGGTAGATATTAGACACGAACACCGTAACAACGAAGGACACAACGACGAGACGAAACAAAATACAGTAGTTTACCAGAACAGTCAGTATAACGACGTTTCGGGAACTGGAATCTGTTCCCGTCATCAGGTAGACACACAGGGTTCAGGAACACGAGTGCGACTGATGCTTGATGCTTATTTATGGCTTTCTATTATTTTTACTTTTCTTTTAAAGTCATTTATTTCGCAATGCAGTATGTCCAAGCATCTAAATCCACTTCGGTGAGTTGCCTATGTTCACATCCATTCGTGTTTCTTTTCATTTATGTTGTTATTCTCGTCGTCGCAATTCTATACACAACATTTTGTTGTTTTAATTTACTGTTCTTTTCTTTATCACCTTTCCTCTTACAACGACGAGATTCCACTCCGGATTAATTTATTTTGTTCCTGTACAATAATTTATTTTTATTTTATGAATTGTCTGCGTGTTTTATATTTGTTGACAACAGCTCATACTTGCTTCTCTATTACTGATTTTTGTTTTATTGTGAAGATTTCCTGCAAAGTGGTGGCATTCCCTTTCAATGACGTATGTCCAAAACAACAGTTGAGTTTGTGATTCGTGCAGTGTTTCGATGGTTTTAAAAATACGGTGGTTATTAGAAAAACTTTTGTGAACTCTTCAAAATATCTATGGGGCAGTGGTCTACAAAGTGGCCAGAGCACTCGCCTCCCACCAAGGATTATCAACTGAATCGGTCCTCAATTTTCTGAAGCACCTGTTTGCTCTTGAGGTATGGTGTCTTGACACAGGGTATCCTCCCAGACAGAATATTTATTTATTTCTCGTTCTGTAACTATAAACGTATTTGAAGACTGTTCGGTCTGACAACAAATACCGTCTTGATTCGTAAACCAGAAACATGTAAGCATTAGTTTGGCTTATCGTCAGACTTTCTACTAATATAGCTATAGTTTAAACCACTTACAACTTCACATATACAAAAGGCTACAACAAAAACACTCCACGCTAATATAAGTGCATAAAAGTGATATTGTTCACGAGGCACTAATATATAATGTAGCTCAGTAATAAGCAACGTATCTACGTGTTCACTGTCGCTGTCTATCATCATGTTACTGTAAGCTGGGTGGCTGTTAGATTGTAAGCCAGTTATTTCACCGTTGACTGAATCGATATGCATGATAATGTCACCGTTGGTTTCCATTTATTCCGTCGCTTCAGACTTGAAGGTAATCTCACATGTTACGGAAACATTAATACTCCTTACAAATTTCCCAGATAGTAGTTGCAATATCACAACGAAATACAGGAGTAACTTGCAATTGCGAAGGGCAGATGACGCGCGGACACCGATGTGATTGCATTGCGTCAGAACATTATTTGCATACGTCTCAGCGACGCGGGAAAGAAAACCAACATGACTGAAGGATTTCAAATTAAATAAAGAAATTTATGAGCCACGCATGAACGCTTCTCGTCCATCAGCATGAGTCTGTAAGAAAAATTATTCACCTCAAGTTAGTGATAAAACGCTTTTTCTCTTCACGTTTTCTACGATGCTTTGGTCCGGTAGATTTTTTTTTCAGGGTTCTTCCATTTATCCGACCTTAAAATTCCACCGTTTCTCCAAACGCAAATCTAACAACCTCGATGTTTAGTTATTGCTAAATCTCTCCATCCATTATTTCCCTTACTTCCAGTGTTGACTATGATACACTAAAGAATAAGATTTTTACCTACTTGAATAGGATTACTACTTACTAACGATAGTGTAATCCCACAGTAAATGAGCACATTTCAGAGAATGGAAACATTATTTATTTATTTATTTATATCGTAAGTGGGAATGATTTTAAAGATGTGGATTGACTTTGGGACATTTAAAAAAATATTTACCGCACATATTACAGCCCTGAGTGAACAAATTTAACTGTGATTAATTTGTGGTCATGAACGTGTATCAGGTTACTTTTTCAAAACCACAACTTCAAACTCAACTTAGTCTAAAAATGTTTCAATTAAAACAGTCAAACATTAACACGTATCTTCTTTAGATATCTTAAAATTATCAAATTGTTGGCGAGAAATTTTACAATGTAGGCTATTTAAAATATTCATACAAATTATTCTCATCAACATACACCAAAAGTAGACTTTCAACTTCTTGTTTCCATTGTTACTACCTAAGTGATTCATTTGGTTACAGTGAGTGTCAGGTTTTTTTATGGAACAAGTTTTTTGATCCTCCGTAGCGAGAAGGTAGGTAGAAGCCGAGCTAAAAAGTGGAGTTAGGAGGAGTTAATTTCCCTTGGATGTAGGAAAACTTTCGTTAGCTTCCATTAGCTGGTCTGTGACGCCGTCATGAAATTATATTATAATGAGAACGGAATTTTAATGCTTTTCTTTCTCCCTTCTTACACATTACGCGGACGCTTACCCAAAAGACTGCCTGCGTAATTAACTAATTTACATTAAAGAGTGGTTTATACCACAGCATACATAAAATATTAAATTTTATTGGATTGTGGACATATGCCATTGCTCATGTTTAGCTGATCAAACCTTTGTTGAATGCCAAAGTACGAAAACGAACAAGAAAAAAACTAATATAAAACATACACAAAAATAGAAACAAAAAAAAGCAATCCCAGAGGAATTCTGTCAATTGACATAATTCCTCTGGGATTGCTTATTTTTATTTTTTTATTTTATTTTTATTTTTTGTGTGCGTTTTATGTTCGTTTTTTTCCTTTGTTCGTTTTTGTACTTTGTCATTCAACAAAGGTTTGATCAACTAAACATGAGCAATGGCATATGTCCATAATCCAATAAAATTTTACTGTAAACTCCCATTGCAACAAACATGTAAAAATCTCATACATAAAATAATTGCGTTATATCACTCTGACCTAACCGAATTCAATACGTGTATAATTAGTAGTCACCTTGTGCCAGTCTAATCACATTGTGTAATTTCACTAAATTTACCTATAAGAAGAGTCATTTTTAGCAACTGTGATTATTTTTAGTATTTCTGGAGTATCGCTAAATAAACATAAATACATAACAGGTTGTCAGTTTTTTCTATCTTTCAAATAAAATAAACCAAACTTGTAATATTTACACTAAATTCATAAAGGAACAGATAGAAAATATTTTTGTAAACAAACATTGTTTTATTTCGTCCGTACTTCCATGGGAATGTAACTGTAGCCTATAAAACGATAAGTTCTCTTGTGAACAAATGTCAGAGTACAGCGTTCTGAACGAGGAACAAAATAATTGGTAGATAAATTTCGTTATGAAAACCCAATTTTCTCGTTGCACGAATATTCGCAGAGTATTTAACTTAACATACATTTGCTATTACTTGAAAAACTTTTATAGTATTACATTACAGTATATTACCTAAAATCCCAAATATCCACTAATCTCATAATTTTAAAAGTGAACGTTCAATTATGACATCTACCCTCTATTAGCATTTCGATGTAACGTTGACAATGTTTGGCAGTGAAAAAAAATGTTTTACTAAGCTTTTTGTGACTCATTACAAAGGAAATTGTGACGTAAAATTTATTTTGTTAAGATTATTGTGATAATGCCTCTGAACTGTTTTACATTCAATAAATAAATATCAAAAACCAAAGACATCTGTCTAAAAAGCTTTCAGCAATGTACAGAAAACAATAATAATAAAATATTTCTTTATGCGTAAATTTTTAACATAACTTTCAAACATGACGTAATTTCATAACGATTGTTACATGATACTGCAATATAAATGGATTTTCAATTAAATTTGAACGCTAATTTTTGTGAAAAGATAATTTTAACGGAACATTGTATGTAGGTGTTAAGAACTTAATATTTTTAGGGTTTCTCTATTTCCTAATATTATTTAACGAATTTCACTGAGAATATTACCTTTCAGTTTTAAATATTTACCTTTTATTTTTATCTATTGGAAATAACATTTCGCTCTGCAAGAAAATTCTGTGGCTCCGGACTTGGTAGGTAAAAGCATTGAATATAAGAAGAATGAAATTATTAATACGAAGAAGAAATTAAACTATTTTTAATGTGTTTTTGCTTATATTTTTCTAGTGTCCAAGAATACGAGTGCGGAAATCCATGTGTTTATATAGGATAAATCCACTTGTCTTGCTCAGCCAATGTCAGACGAGCTATCTCCGGATTGGCCGCCCAGCATACATTGACTCTGATTGGTTGTGGTGAGTCCAGTTTTGGTTGTTTTGTGCTGAAATGATGTTTCTCTCTTAATAAATGGGATCCACGTAATTTTAATGCAATGCTCTGCTGACTGAAAATATTGTTATTGCTAGAGCTGATGATGTTTGGTTATAAGAATTATGCAACATATTGTTTGAACGCCTTATGTGCACATCTGGAGCTCTGCTTCATGGTCAGTGATTGGCTGTTTTTAACTCTCAACGTTGTGGGGTTTTACCCGCCAATCACAGACGTGTGGTGTCGTAGTAACCTTATTCTCATTGGCTCAGTCAATTGAGCGACGCCTCTGTACACATACACTCTACCAATAGCCACTAAGCTGAGGTGAAGATGTGAGTGTTATGTGTTGATACAAAATGTTACATAATTATTTCCACCAAATATCCCCAGCTCTAGTAATTGCTAATAATAAATGCCGATTATTTAAAATTTCTTCTCATTTTGTCGGTTTCTTGTTTGAGTGATGTTGGGTCTCCCAAAAGAATTTTGTGGCTATTTTCCCAAGCATGTTCAGCCAGTCCCTTAAGTTTCCTTTGATGAACATCTACATCCCAACAGAGAATTTCCAGAATACTAAATCCCGTCATGCATTCCCATTGAACAGCTCTTTCAAAGAACAAGTGCAACTGTGTGCAAAGTTTTGTGGGCGTGTTACACGGCGCCTTTACAGGTTAATTTATATTGCCACTACGACGTGGGATCGATAAACAGTGTGCTGTGACCGCGCTGCGGGCACGTCGTTAATTTACATTGGGGTAATTTCCTCTTGCGTCTACAAGTACCAACCCTCTAGACTGGAAGTCACACACACACACCTGTTTAAGCGGCGTCATGTCGTGCCAAAAACACGGAGTGTGTTATTGAGAATGTTCTGCTCGTAACTTGACTTGTTTCTAACTTCATGTGTTGCTACAATTTAGGCTCTTTGATAAGGTAAGGTAGAAATTCACTTAGATAATTTCTTGGTTAATTACATATCGTTGAGGCCACATGTCTTTCTGAAAACTTCATCCTGTGATTTTTGGCTGTTTTCTTAAACGCAATGCCTTCGATACAAAATACGAACCTTAAGCCAAACATTACATGATCGATCATTGACAATGAAATATTAGAAATTCCGTATTTATTGTTATATGTTTGCTCAACATTGTCAAAAGAATTTTGTACAGTTCAGACAAGCACATAGACGTTCGAACTGACTGCATTATTTAATTTGATTTCTCCTATAAAAATATTGCAGCATAAAGCGATCCATAGTAAACTTTTAATAGAAATAGCAAGGACAACTTCTAAGATTTTTTTATGTAACATGATATCACAGGGTCTCTCACTCGAAATTGTCCAGGTTCGAGTCCCTGTTCGGCTATTTTGATTTCCAAGATTTTTCAAAATATCTCCAGGCGAATTTTTGGTTGATTCCAAACTGTAAGTCCTTGGCCAATTACATTCCAATTAGCTGTCTGTTTGTTCGAACCTCTGATTCCGTCTCTGAGAACCGTCTTCCCAGGCAGCAGAGCAGTGTGTAGAGGTCAATAACGTTATGAAATATAGTATGTTACGCTGCTCATTTGTTATAGGACGTTCGATATGAGCACTACAATTTTAACCATTGGAAAATATTACTAGTCGTTGTGCAAATAATGCAACATTAAGTATAGTTGCCGTAGTGTTTGTATGGTTGGCAGCGAAATTGCGGAATATACTTCCGTGTATTTTTCTAATTAAATACAAAAATACTGAAACAAAATCAACCAAAATCTACATAATTGTATTTTATATAATTAAAAAACTGTTTTGCTCAAACTGTATCGATTTATAGTAATTGCCTAATTTATCTTACACGCGCAATTATCAAGTAACGTGTCAATAAAGGTCAGACATTTCCCATCGTTAGCCGTTAAGCACGGAAAGGTACTAATTGGCTGAAAATATAACTATAGCAGGTTTTTTTTGTTGCATGATCACATTGAACGCTGACATATTGCAGGTGAAGATAAGAAATTGCGTACTTAGCAGAGGAGGAAGACAGTTTGTTTTTCAACAAAAACATTTGTATAGGACATGGCATGTTATGGGCTACAGTATGGCGCCGTTCAATATAATAACACATAGAGATGGACAGTCAACAATGGTGTCGCACCCCTTGGCATAGCTTCGGCCGTTATAAGATTATTCGAATACTGCTAATAGTGTGTAGGTTATGTCAGTCATGTAAGAACATAAACCGAGAAAGGAGAAGTACTTCAATCTGTTCCCGCCCCTCAGCAGCCTCTAAACAGACCGTGCAGTGGCATCAGGCATGGGCTACACGATCATACGTGTCCAGCAAACTGCGTTATTAAGATATTGTCGACTTCATGGGCGAGTGCAATTTTTTCTCACAGCTGGTACATATATCAGAAACTAAACGTAATGTTCTACGTCTTTTGAAAATATTATTATATTACTGAATGAGCTAGTGAAAATGAAACTAGGTTGGTAGATTACAAAACTCTGAGAAATGTAGAGTACAAAGAACTGGGCCATTGTGGTGTCAGACAATTATTGTACACTTGTTCTAAGAGTAACTTAACAACGACACTGTAATATTAGTAATTAGTTTCACGTGTAATATTAGTCTAATAATGTCACCTTAAAATGTAAGGCATCGCAACTCCATTTCTCATCCTTTCAAAAAGGAAGAGAGAAGAAATATTTCATTTCCCTAACACTGAGAACAAAAGCATAATTGTGTATAACATTATTATACATGAAGTTCTTATATTTACTTTAAGCAATAATTTTTTTAAGAACCTAATTAAGATGTTTTACGAGATCTCAAATGTACAATTTTCAAATCGTAAAGTTACGAGGTTTTACAGTTAAGGTAATGGTAAGTTCCTACTTCAGTACTTCAATTATGAGATATGTATTTTGTACCTCTGACATCACAAAGTATGAGAAAAATTAGTAAATTACAAAAATAGTTCCAAAAAATTAATTTGTTGTGATTGTTAATTATTTTATTTTCATATCTATTTAACTTGCTGGCTAATATTTTATATCATTTTATATTACTCATGAGGATATAATACGTGCATGTCGTATGAAAACGATGTGTCTATATTCATTGAGACTAAGAAATGTACTAAGCATTCTAGAAACTTGCATACCTAACGTAACGTCTCTGGAATTACTTCCAGAATGCCGGGCAGTGAAATTCACGCATGACCTGACATATTAACATAAATTTACTCCTTACATGATAATATTGACACAGTAGAATAAGTTATTCAAATAAAAGCATTTACAAGGCCGTGATTCCTATGAGACATACGCAGATATTAACTACAGAGCTAGAGAGCTCACAAACTGAACTGATAATCCTCTTTATTACAGATTTCACTACGAGTGTTCGTTAAGAATATTTTATTCGTCCTTCAGAACCGTTCTCATAACAGCAGTCTCGGAGGGAAAGTGTATTGTTCAGCGCCCAGAATTACGAGTGAAATATATTCAAAAAATTATTTAAAGTGACTTTAAGCGTTTAATTTTTTTCCATTTTGATTAGACGTAACAATACTCGCCTCTGTGATATGCAACTGTTTGATAAAGCCAGTTTTGACGTTGCCTGTGTGCTTCCATATATATATATATATATATATATTTCTTTATTTATTTATTACATCCCAGATGCCCGGCCGCAGCTTTGCTCACGTTGAATTTTTTAAGGAAAATAATGAGATTTTTAAAGCACATTGAAAAAAAAAAAGATTACGACTTTTCATCCTCAAAGCATAACGATCCTACACCAGGTTTATGAAATATCGAGGAAATTGGGAAAATGTTTCAACCCATTTTAATCAAATTAGTGTGTGCCTTCGTTGCAAGAGGAAGCCACCCTTAAATGTTCATACTTAAAATGGAAACTTTACGCTTCTGCCAACTGCCACTAATATGTGCGTATATAATATCACAGCAGTTCCCCATCGCCTTACATTGCGCGGGAATCGAAGCAAAAACTTCCTACCAATTCTTCAAACAAAACGCAAAGTAAGGTCATCAGAATTCTTAAGAAATTAAATGTTAAAATAATCAGGCCTGTGCCCAAAGAAGTATCAGTATCGTTGGAACAATCTACATATATATCTATGTATATGGGATAAGTATAGTTTCAATAAAACTCCGCTTTCTTCATATACAGTTCAACTTGGTTCAAGCGCCACGTATATAACCACATCAAAGCCATGTTTGTTTATATGTTTGCAAAAACAACTCGAAACTTTACTAACGAAATGCTTGGGGGAAAAATGAATGCTACTAGCAGTCACATGATGAATAATTCCGTGTAGGCGTTTTGCAAACAACACACTGTTTGTTCGCAACAAATTATTTGCTTGGTTCTGGCATATTTGCATGGCAAAATTTGTGATAATTTGGGTACAGAAATTCTGAAAAACTATTGCGTTTAATTCTAAAAAATAAAACGTCTACATTATAAAATATTTGTTACAAAACAATGAAGGGATTCTTTGAAATGATAACTAATCTTCTTTGAAATTTTTCCTTCAAAATCAGGTAAACTACTTGGTGTGGCCTTGAGATGTCCTACTTAGACTACTAAGTACGTGTGAGACATAAAATATATGAAGCGCTACTGGAGTGCAGTGCTTTACTATTTTGTTTTATTATAACGGTACCTCTACACTGATTATATAATTGTATTTGTAACAGGAGTTGCACAGCCTTGTTTTTATCCACTAGTGGATTTCTTATCAAGCGTAGGTTAATTTGATCATTTCTGTAGAGGTTTAATTATGTGTGTCAAGTTGTCTGAAATGTCCCGTACGGCAAATTTTGAAAAAGTTGGCAGCCCTAGTTTTAACCAACCCAGACATTTTGATTGTGCAAATGTTTACAGGAATGAATATGCCGCTCTCTATCGCTCTCTCTCTCTCTCTCTCTCTCTCGCTCTCTCTCTCTCTCTCTCTCTCTCTCTCGGTTGACGCCACAAGAGATGTAGGGTTGTTGGCGACGACCTTGAGACACGAGGCTCGGCGCCTGCTATGAACGATGAAAGGCTGTATCTTGTTTTTAGTTACATTTATAACGCGTGCAGCATAGACTTGGAGCAAGAGTTGCACAACGCCGCCCATTCAGCCGCTCGCTGGGATTTCTTTAATCCACGTAGCAAGACCCGATTCACTGAAAGTTATTATTTGCAAAGAAAAACATGATTTTCAATTAGCAACGAATTGTTATCAACTTGTCTATGAAGATAGCTTGTAGGATAACTTTTTATAAGTCCTACAAATTTTGCATCTACGATAATTACGTGGTCAATATAACACTTTTACTGTTATGAGAGCATACACACGATTAAAACTAACTAGGTCTACCTCTAGTAACATTTTTTACATCGTAAATAAATTTGATTTTATAGTATTTATTAAAAATAAAAACATCCACGTGACCATTAAAATATTAAGTAATTGTATATGTAAAACAAAGTATTGTCAGTGACAAAAATTGGATTTATTTAATCACAAGATAATCACTCTCAAATAATTTTATTTTAGTTTTGTAAAGAAAACAATTTTACAATAGAGGCATATAGTCCAAGAATCACTGACTTCCTTTAAGAGTGTTAAAGTGCAATAAAATCTTAATTTTGTATTTATATTAAATATTGTTAGTTTAGTAGACGATACTAGTGAGTATATTATTATATTTGTACCCATATTTTTTTTTCTTGTTTTAGACACAAAATGTGACTAAATTTTTCTATTATAAAAATATTTTATCTCGCATAGTTTTTCGTAATGGCTTGTTAAAGTCAAATTTTGCATGTTTCCGTTTTAAGGACGACACTGAAACCAAAATCACCTATGCTATAGTCTTGAAATTTAGCTATTTTAAACAACAAAATAAAATATTTTTGTATTTAAAAAAATTGTTGAATTTTTAAATTTTTATTTTAAATTTCAGCAATAGAAAAAAATATTCTTTGTTTTAATGTACAATAAATTGTAGCCTGCGACGTCTTTATCCACTGTGAATTTTTTTCAGTTTGATATGTCAGTTGGTTTTATTGTAGTCCTTAAAACTTAAACATGGAATTTTTACTTTAACAAGTCATTACGCGAAATCTATGCGAGATAAAAATAATTTTACTATAGCAAAATCTAGTCACATTTTGTGTCTAAAATAAGAAAAAAATATCTGGTACGAATAAAAAAATGGTTATGAAAATTTCTGTAAACCGAGCCCTTAAGCATGGGTTGCGGAAGGTAGATGTATGTTGTTGAGTGACAAGAAAAAAAATTATAATTTAAAAAACCGTAAACTTGTTACATTAAAAAATATAATTTAGTATGACAGTTGCAAATGTCATTGTAACGCAGAAATGGTTCCCTTTATATTTAGTTTCTCACTACTTAGTGGTTTTGTTCCATATGCTTAAAAGAAAATATATTTTTCATGAAAGCTTACTTCAAGAAACGATTACTATTGTGAAGGCAGAGAAACGATTTATACGTGTATTAACTTACTTTATCATTTTTCTTTGTAATGTATTTTATCTAATTTAAGGTAGATGGTGGTAAATACTTAAGTTGAAAACGTAGTCGTAATGCATTTTCTGAGCTTTAATGATAAAGAAAGCAATATATAGTTCTACAGTTAGTTAAAACTAGTCTTTTGGCTCTACAAACCTATATGTGGCTTCGGATTTCAAAAATGTTTAATTTCTTTCTTTAACGGCTATAATTAGGTTTTTATGTCTTTGAGTAGAGCGAGAATTGAGCGATAGAATACTTTTAGCACAAGGAGACTTCAAGCTAAACAGACACGTGAGAAGTTTTTCTTATTTTAAACTATTTATATATTTTTTAGTTTCTTTTTTATGTTTATTACGAAAGAGGGTGTTTAATCTAAGAACAAATTAATCTTAAGTGGCTTCGTTAGAAAGCGAGCTGCTGAGATAAAACACAGGCGAACAAATCTAACGATAAGAATAACAGGTTTTTTAGGGTGAAAGAAAGGTATACCTAGAAAGGAGGAAAACGAGCAGATTTCACGGTAGTGTTGTTATAACTACGCCAGACTTTAGGAAAAAGTATTATCTTGTGTTATCCTAATCATGTTTTCCGAATTAGCAAGAATAGCTAGACAAATCCTCCACTCGAAAGTAATGGACCTACAGTAACAGAACAGTTCTAGAATGAAACAGAAGAGAGGATAGGGGCAAGGGAGGGTGTAAGAGAGCGTACCAACTATGGGTAACCGCTCCAGCCTTACATCCGAGCTTTGTAAACCATTTCTCTCCGGAGCAGCAATTTTCAAATGGTGTTTTAATGCAAATTATTTCAAAGGTAACTTCTTCCTGTTAATTATTACACTCCAATGATTTTATTTCTCAGAGTTGATACCGCCGAGACAGGATGCTTTGCAAATAACAAGCAGCAGAAGTTTTATGTAACTTGTCTAGCTCGTTGTAAATAAAGGCTTTCAAGTACAAGAGTAACCACTCGCGTGAAAATGTAGTGATACCATACTTCTCTTATATTTGAATTATTGAGTTTTCCAACATACAAACGATGCCGCAAGCTTCGCTCGTGTTTACTTCATAAAATAAAAACATTTCCATGTTTTTCAGGGTTGTTTACACGCAAAAACACTTTAAGTAGCGTTTAATTTTTTAAGCAGTTCTAAATTACAACACATCTTAACACACTATTTACCCAAATACAAAAATTTATTTTCGGTAAACATTTCTATCGTCTACAAATTAGGTATTCTTCAAAGTTGTAGAAAGAATTGTATCGTTACGACAAAAATTTCAGGTCATTTGAAGATGTTCGTAGTGATACAGTGAAGCAATGTTGGGCAAAATTTAATTGCAAGGTACAATTAAAAATAACAATTTATTAATTGTTAACTGTGACGTTTCAATTAACAATTAATTACTTGATAACCGTTAATATTTCAATGAACAATTAATCAATTGTTAATATTCCTGAACTTAAAGTTTAATGCAATTCAATTAAAGTAAAGAGAAATAATAGAAGATGGAGGAGAGGCACAGGGTAGGGCTCACACAAGGTTGACTGATGATCATGCGAGGCTGTTGGTTCATGGCCGCGCTAAATCATTATTCGTGGGAGTTATTAGGAGGGCTTATGTTCGGCAGCGGATGTTTTTCGGCTCATATGATGATGTCTACGTATTCGTAAATAGAAAAGGAAGGGCAAGATAGAAGTACTAAGATAATATTTTTTATTTCAATTTAGTCAGTCAAACTAACATAATATAGGTAGATAACAAGAAACACACTTTTTAATTACAAATATTGAATCACAAGTATTATTTCTGATATTAATTCAGATTGCATTTTAAAACAATTCTTTTCTCAAACACCCCATCTATTAGTTTGTGACTTTTCGGCAAATTGGTCATTGTTGCTAAGGAAAAAAGACGCTCCATTGATGCTGACGATGACAATGCAGTATTAAATCTAATAAATACAGCTTTTATCTAAGGATAACGATTTAGAAGGTGAATGTCTTGGCTTTCTTCGGCAAAAAAATGCAACATTAATAGTTCGGCTTTAGTCAAAGGCGCAGCAGAAGTGTTAGTTTCCGTCATAGATGTGTCGGAGTCTGACGAGTCAGCATCAAAATTGAAAAATATGTTTTCTTGGTTGACCTTTGTCGTAGCAACTGTTACAGATTCATTTTCGTTTATATGTTTACAAATACACATCTGACAAATGTTGAGAATCTTCGTTCGGTCTGAAGGCTCCAAGCAAGTCAGCCACTTATTTTTGAACCGAGGATATGATAGAGCAGCTATAGCAACATTTTCTGCTTCAGGTGTAGTAACATCGAAAAAGTTTTATAATCTGTTTTCAACGCCTTGTCTATATGCCTCGATCAGAGGCTTGCAATAAGCAAAGTTATTTTTTTTTTTTTCCCCAATTTTCAGCAGTTTTTTTTTTTTTTTTTTTTTTTTTTTTGCGTAAGGCCAGAAGACACAGCATCACTATTCCATAATATGTGTTTGTCTCGCTCTGCATTATGTCGAAATTGTTGCTGTTGTCGGTTACTGATGCAACAATTTTGCGTAAATTTTGATTGTATTCTACATTTATTTCTTGAATGATATCCGATAAACGATCGTAACTAAGGATGCCTTTCAGTCTTTGACAGGCTAACGCCACTGGAGCTCTGCGCAAGTCATCTTTGATCCAATGCACTGTGACGCCAATAAAACTTCTTTTCTTACTAGACCAAATGTCCAATGCTGTGCATACTTACTCCACTTCACTTAGTTCAGATTTGATTGTCGTCACTTGTTTTTCATAGTAATTTGCTATGCGTCGCCCTAGGGTACGTCGACTCATAAGCGTGATGTCAATTTCAGATATGCCTAAATCCGTAAAAATCTTCAAAAAGTATGGGTCTTCTATTGGACGTAATGGAATCATAGAATGGATGAAATATTTCAAAATATTTTCGTCGAACTTATCTTGGGTGGGCTTATTTTTATCAGTTTTCGTCAATTTGCTTACTACACATATAAACGCCTACACAGGGAAGCCCCTTAAACTATCTTAAGAACTAAGATCGATTTGCTTTAAAGAAAATGGTATACTTAAATTTGTATTATTTTCAAATATTTTTAAATCAGGCTTAAATATTATACCGTCTATAAAAACACTGGTAAGGAGTTAAAATCGTGTTTTATATCACTGTGCACCGTGTGTAATTTATTCCTTAATTTTAGATCTGAAAAACTACTATAAGTATTAGTACTTACTCTTTCCAAAATATTAAAGTGGTATTAAATGTTGGTGTATGGGGAAGAGAAAAATAATTGGTTTCTCGATTTAGTAGAGCTGTATAATTTAATTTCTCACTAAAATCCTAAAGAGCTGACCAAAAACAATTTCCCTCGAAATATATGGCAAAGGAGAATTGAATTGCGTAATTTCTCGCGCTTGTTGAAGTAGCAGGAGGTTTTCAGAGGTCCTCATCCCGCATAAATGAAGCAGTTCAATACACGGGCTTATCTGTACCAGGCACATCAGCCGTGGAAGTGCGCTATAGCTGCTGGGCGAGATAAGGGCGTAACAACGCTTACCTGCGAGTGGTTGGCTCGGAGTACGTTACAGCTTGCCTCTCCGCCAATTAGCTGTGGCTTTTATAACTACCTGCCCGCCGCGCGAGCAAGAGGTTTCGTTCAGACTGCTTTCACAACAATACAGCTTGTCTTGCGATGGCGCAGCTCAAAATGGAAACAGCTCTAAAAATTGCATTTTGAGTTTGGCCCACCAATGCATAAACAAAAGTGCACTCTACCCAGTTGAAAAGAAAAACAACACGTAAATTCACTTGCTTTAATATCATAGCACCTTATCCTTGTTGCCAGTAAAGAGCTAGAAATTGTATTTTTTAATTTTAAATGTTGATAATTTCATCAAAGGCATACTATAAACATTTTCAACACGTTAAATAGTTGCCTGTGTACTTTTGCATCAAATTAACACCATCGAAATATGTTAATTAACAGATTTTTAGGTGGAATGTAAATCTTTCTGTAGGCCTATTCATTTTACATAAAATTCTGATTTTTAAGTTGTTTCCCTTTTGAACTAGGCCATCGTTACGTAATTCTGCAACATTTTATAGACTAATATCAGTGATTTTTTTTCGCTGTAAATACTGCCTTGTATAATGCCGACGTTTTATAGTTAAGAGGTTGAGTATTTTCAATACTTATTTATATATTATATCTTCTTTCAAGATAAGAATTCTATACATTAGGTCTCTTTGATCAATATTCTGATAGACTTCTGACTGACAGACTTGATAATGCAAGCTGTATTTGTTTTATTTCGTTAAATATTTTTGCAAATGACGTAGTTACAGTGAAAATTGATCTCCCTACACTCAACCGCAATAAATATCTAAAATAAAGGCTGGATGTAAAAGCAGCAGTAATGCCACTCTCGATTTTATTTTCGTAGTTGCCCAGAATGAGATCAACTGTAGCGCAAATTTCTCGCATTTGGGAAATGTAATGTGCATTAGAAGTCTATTTACAAAACAGGAATATCTTAAACGTGCTTTTATAAATGCGTGGTTCACGAAATATACTTGTTAACCTTGCCTAAGTCCCTATGTAGCGTGAGAGTCAAGGAAGTAAACATTTTATACGTCTGAAGTAGGGCATCGCTGAAATGATGTCCCGTACATGGAGTTGTTGGCAGCTCGCTTTTCTGCTGCGGTCTAGCGGCAGCCATGAGACTTCTCGTAATATGGAGAAACATGGTCGAGATACTAAATTAACGACAAGACCGTGGGCGTAGTTTCACAAATAGCTACAGCCGGTCCCGTGGTTGGTAAGCAAGGTCAACACAAACATCTACAAAATACCGCAACAAACAAACATAACGCAATACGGTCAACATTAGAAAAAATTTATATTTTTATTGCTATATAACATTTTAGACGTTTGAATCATACACAGAAAAGCTGAGGGCATTTGGGAGAAGTTGGTGCCTTCAGGAAACACAACTGCCAACAATTAGATAATTTTGTTCGATACGAGATACACTTTCAGCTGCGAAAGTGTCTAGTACAGGCATAATCAAAGCAGGATTTTTAAATAACATTAAAGAATATTGAAGATACTATGCATGAAAACTTCCCAAGATTAAATTAATTGTTTTGCTCTACATAAATTAAAAATATTAGTAATTGATAATTCCATAAATATCACATCATGAGTTCATAACATAAAATCTGTGCTCGGCTTCATCCTGCTCATGGAAATTGATTTGCAAATTTAATTTTGGGGTGCAAACAATGCAATGAAAACGTCAGTACTTGTTATCAAGAGTCAACAACTTAGTTAAGACTCCGCTATAATTGATGGTTGTATTATATTTTTACCCAATATTTATCAAATTGTGAACATTATCTATGAACCAATTTTCGCCGTATCAAGATGTTGTACCTCTCTGTCCTTGCAGAAAAACAAAAACATGTAAAAATTTAATGATTTTGGAACTATTAGCAGCAATAACTAGCACAAATAAAAACACCGACACACAAATAAAAATACTAATGCCATAAAATAGCCCAGAATAACTTATATATCTTACAGGAAAATATTTTTTCGGCTTCCTTTTTTTAACTAGCAAAATATTCAAAATGTAAGTTTTCTTAACATTTTAAAAATGTTTTCTTAGTGATAAAGGTTTTCGTTTAATACCTAGTTTGGTTCAGGTATTATTATTTTTTATGTTTGAGGTTTGGTTATTTTGTTAGTAAGAAGTTTTATTAAATACAATGAGAGTATGGCTTTAAGATAGGAACGTGCAAAAATCTCTCTCTATATATTTTTAGTCCAAAAAGCTTTAATTTATATATTTAATGAAAGTGAAAGCTTACGAATTACACTGCTTTCTTACGGATTGATCAATCATAGGTTAAGTAAAGTAACAGCAAGCGATAATTTAATAAAACTTGTTTCCGAAACATCTCTCTGAATGCAATATCGAAATGGCGTGTCCAATCCTCGGCTAGTATGCGAGCAGCTGTGAGTAAAGATACTTTATTCAATAAGTGAACAAGCCTACCAGACAACAGCAAGCTTGCCCTCGTAGAAAGGAAACACTTGAGCTTGTATTATCGCTGAACGACAGGGAAATAAACGCCTGGCAGAGGATAAATAATAACAAACTTAACTGAGCCGTTTTTTGCACTTACGCCATCGCGCGCGAATGTCTCAGTGTTGCAGGAAAACGCCGCAATAAAACAAAACAAGAAATATTATCAAATTTTATCTGTTCAAAAACACATAACAAACAGACATTTTCAGAAAGGAATCTAATAGTATCTCACAACACAAAAAAGCAAAAAAAAAAAAATATATATATATATATATATATATATATATATATATATATATATATATATATATATATATATATATATATATATAAAAAAAAAAAAATAATAAATAAAAAAAAAAAAAAATAAAAAAAAAAAGAAAAAAAAAAAAAAAAAAAAAAAAAAAAAAAAAAAAAAAAAAAAAAAAAAAAAATATATATATATATATATATATATATATATATATATATATATATATATATATATATATATATATATATATATATAGGAACGGAATATGATCATTTATAACATAAAAGTTTGTCAGAGAAATGGCGACAAAATAAACAAGGACAACAATAACACAAAAGACATGAGACACCTGTGGAAAAGAACACAGACAACTTAACAAAGAGAAAAAAAAATGTTTAGCTAGAAATAACACCGTCTTAAAAAAAACCTACTCTGAAATGAAAATGCACTCGACAATAAAAAATAATTACGTTATTTTTAGGTTACTTAGAATACAGTAAATGTATTAGGACACTGAGTGCTCACCGTAAGTGTTATTGATGTGATACTAATTTTAAAAGTGTATTGTAGGTACACGACCGTAGAAGTAAGTGCTATGTGTACACGACTATGCCTCTTAGGTTCTTACCTAAGATTTTCACGCTTTAAACTGACGTCAAAAACACCCTTTTCCGCCATTTTCAGCCACGAGAAAACATCACTCTCAGGTCACTGGAAGTCCCGAAATGAGTGTAGACATACGTAACGTTCCTTGAATAATATCTGTAAGCAGACATCACTCAACATTCGTTGAACGGTGTTCGAATAATCGTTTATCGCCCGAAGTTTTGCACGCCGCTACGTGACCTTGGCTGGCGACCATCATAAGACCGTGATCTTTCATTTATTTCAAACAATTGAAAATAATTTCAATATTTTTTAAGCAAATGCTTTGAAAAAATTTTGAGACTGTGTACAGCCATACGATACATAATTTTGCCAGAGCGTTTTTTAAAATAGTGTACCATTTGCTAGAAAAAAAATTGCTTCTTTTTGGCTTATTGTGACAACAAAATATGTGCTATTTCAGAGGCAAAAAACTAAAAATCTGTTTGGTGTATTGTAACAGAAAAATTCAGATACAAATGATGATATATAAGTTTTAAAACGCCAGAATGAATTTTTGGTATATGTATTAAATTGCGTTTAAAAAAATATTTTACAAACCGCTGCAAAACTAAAGAGCGAGGCCTTAAGCATCCTCGTACAATGTGCAGCACTGGAGTCACACTGGGACACATCAATCCGGTCAGGGTCACCAACATGAAAACGTAGGTAAGTAGGACTAAATATCTCACAGTCAGCGAGGTAATTAGAGATGGAACAACATGCTCAGATACATAGGAATGATGAAGGAATTGGCCATGGCCTTTGCTGGCAAATCGTCGCAACATTCGCCTGGATTGAATTCAGACAACAATAAAACATCGAAATCAAAGTGGTTGGATCGAGACTTGAAATAGAGTTCTTCCGAATGAGAGTGTATTATTTTTATTAATTACTGCGCCACCTCGGTAAAAATTTGGTATTTCTTCTGGCTCTTGTAAAATGCCACTACGTCACGCTATGATAGTACTGATATAAAAACATATGTTAATGATAGGTTGATGTAATCTTATCTGTTATCTCCTGCGTCAATTGTGTTACGCTCTAGTAGGGGCTACTATGTGGGGCCGCGATAGTCGAGCGGTCAGACCGCCAGCCTCCCTCCATGATGACTCGGGCTCGATCACCGGGTGGGAATCCTGCAGGACGATGTCGCTGATCAGCGGGTTTTCTCGGGGAAGTCCTGTCCCCCCCCCCCC